>JASXSY010000103.1:0-112296 GCA_034509805.1 Sipha maydis | reverse complement strand
ACTAATGAAAAAATTGACATATTAAATGCACTTAGGAACATTTATTACTAGTATATTATTTTCATCAGGATTAAATTAATTGTATTATTAAATTATTTATTTGTGCAGGCTTGGCTACTGTGACATCTCGAGTTGCAAAATACATTTTTGGATCGGCATTTACATCTGTTTGTTACACATTTTTTCAAACAGTCACACCTTATTAGTCTTTGTCCACCAGTCAAAGACAGTTGCGATACTGCTTGTCGAATACCAATTACATTATCTGGTATAATTGCCGATTCTAGAAAATTGTCTTCACATAAGGTGAACTGATTGCGAGTGAACAGTTGTGAGTGTGTTCCCGCTTTTGTATCCAGGCGATAAAAATCTCCATCCACAACTTGTAACACCTTAGCCATTAATGTGTGGACATTAACTTTACTTCGATCGACTTCGGGAATTTTAATTTTGACAGTTTGTCCAATTTGTACAATTGGCATTTTCTTGTTTGACATTTGCAACATTTGCTTTGCTTGTTTCTGTAGGCCGATAAGTGATTCTTTTCGATGTTGCTTAATTTTTTGTATCCGTGCTAGTATTTTATTTTCTACGTCCTTTGTTTCTACATATTTAGTTTCTCTGTGTGTTTCTTCTTCGTCATCAGGGTCCTTATCGATTTCAACTTCTTCATCTATCTCACCAACTTCAACTATATTTGCCTTTGGTTCTGTAAGTGCTGCCTCTAGATCCTCTTCTGTTTGCAATCCTGGTAATACATTTTTTGGAATAATTGAATTAGCTAATCCCATTTTCATTTTATTCCCAAATATTACTTTATTTAAAACTTTAATTTTACTATCACTGTTTCATTAAAATTAACTTTTGAAAACGAAATCATTTGAGGCTAAATCATTGTTTTACGTGATTTCGTAAAAGTTTAAATTTCAAACGCTCATAAAAATTTCTGATTTTAGTTCGGTAGAGTTTTTTTACATGTATTTGATGAAAAACTTGTGAAAAATCTGGTACCAAATTTTCAAACTAGGTATAAATACTTAAAATTAGGTGCGTTACCCCAGCACCCGTACTTTCGAAATCATGAATTGTAATCAAGCAGTATTATGTACTTTATTTTGTACAATTTTGTACAACCCCCAAACCCCTCCGAAATCCAATTTCATCTTACGGGTGTTGCGGTAACGTTACCCCAGCACCCGGGTCAGTTATTTTTCACAAATTTCAATTTTAAATCGTACAGTATTATGTACTTTATTTTGTACAATTTTGTACAACCAAAATTAAATTTTGTACAACCCCCAAACCCCTCCGAAATCCAATTTCATCTTACGGGTGCTGCAGTAACGTTACCCCAGCACCCGGATCAGTTATTTTTCACAAATTTCAACTTTAAATCGTACAGTATTATGTACTTTATTTTGTACAATTTTGTACAACCAAAATTAAATTTTGTACAACCCCCAAACCCCTCCGAAATCCAATTTCATCTTACGGGTGCTGCGGTAACGTTACCCCAGCACCCGGATCAGTTATTTTTCACAGTGAAACTGAAATGATACAACGCTCAATAGATGCCGTCTTGACGCATAAAAATAGACAATAATAAATAATAATATCGGCAATGGAATATAGATAAAAATACCCTGGACGACCGCGCGGAGCCCGCGGCTATGATATTATCGTTCAACGGCGATCGGTGTCGAATTTATCAGTTAGTTGATAATTTTAGCCACCCCATACACGATCAGTTTTGAATGACAATCAACGTGACTGACATTCATGACTGACCATGTATGAGTATGACTGATATTGACTGACAATTAAATTTTATGATTGACGAAATTCTAACATGTTTGAATTTTTATCATCAGTCAAGATGGTTGTTATTCATGATTGCTCGTGTATGTACATGAATGTCAGTCGGACGAACCAAAAAATGCACCACGCATGAGTGCACTTGTTTACCAAAATAATAAACAAGTACAGTAGAACCCCTCTCGTCCGCCCTCGGCTGGTCCGCCGCTCCGGTTGATCCGACCATAGTATTATCGATATGAATACTACGTTATTTAAAAATACAATTTGGATTTTCCACTTTATAGTAGATATTAGGTTGAATATTGCAGCTAAGTCTAGAATGTCACTTGCTAAACAAAAATCTATATTTGACTTTTTTTCTAAGTAATGTAAAATGTAATTAATTTCTGATATAATCTTGTATATAATATGTAAATAAAAAAATGTTCTGTATATTCTGATAATCCGACCTTTTTCGCGTTCCGACCACACCCCCAGTCCCGAAGATGACGGATTAGAGAGGTTCTACTGTATCTATATTATTAATTTAATTACTATATTTTATATTATACTTTAAATTATGTATTAATTAAAAAAATTATTCAATTTAAACGTAATTTATAATGAATACAAGGAATAATGAATAATTTTGACGTGACTTTATTAATTTATACCGTAGTTAAGTTCAGATCTTCATTCAATCTATGATAGTCATCAAATGAATTTATCTCAGGAAAAGCTTCAGGTAATCTACAAACAGCAAAAATTTGCTGTGCTTGATGCTTGACAACATTTGAAACACAGTTTATAAACAGAGAGATAAGCAGCAGAGAGAGATGTCCCCCTTGAGGAAAGCCAGAAGGAACGGCAGTGACAGGATTGAATGCCATGGACTTTTACTGTTTCCGATTTGACAAGTACGAGTCAAACCAAGACAGTAAGGGCTCTCCGAATCCAGAGTGTTTCAAGACACCTAACCGGATTTTGTGGTTGATCATATCAAAAGCTTTAGTGAAGTCTAGGTCAAAAGTTGATTAAAGAAAAATTGATGTGATATTGAGAATGGGTGTGATAAACAATAGTATTATATATTTAAAATAATTTTTCTTAGAAGAAAATTTGATTTTACATACTTTTAACAAAAACTTATTATGAACAATGGTGTGTGAAAAAATCAAATTATAGATTCATACCCAAATCCCCTTAAAGAATTATAAATAAAGTATAAAGTATAATACTGCCGTTCTTTCATCTACTCATGTTGAGCGGCTTTTTAGTGCTGGAGGATAGTTATTAAACAAGAGAAGAGGATCAATGGCCGATCACAATTTTGAGATGGCACTATTATTAAAATTTAATAAATATTTTGAATAACCTTGCTATAAAATACAAATCATATTTTTATTTATATATATATATATGTAATATTTAATTATTTATTAAATAGTAAATAACTAAAAATATACGAATAGTAAATTTTTCTTTACCTAATTTTTAAACATTTGTGTTGTTTATTTTCGAATTGTAAATGTTAAACAGTGAAATATAGTTATAAAATTATACAGGTGATATAGTCCTACAATAGATTTTAAATTATATACATAATAATATATTATTATGCATCTATTATCATAAGTATAGGCTGTATAACTATATTCAAGTGATTTTTTCTTATTTTAATATCTTTCCAATGATTCAAAATTTTTTTTTTTTAATTTACTTAATAATTGAAGTTAAGTTAACAAAATGTATTAACTTAACTTTAAACTTCATTGATGTAATAAAAAGTTTATTAACTTAACTTTCAATTTAATTAAACAAAAAATATTAACTTAACTGAGTTAAAAAAAATCATTAACATGCCCAGCCTTGATAACAATTATAATAATAATAATAATAATAATAATATTAATAATGATCATTTTTGGGCCATTTCGTTTAATCATAACACATGCTTACGAACGTTATGATTAGAGTTAGGATGTTATTAACTTTTGTATATTTTTTCTTTTAGTCGTACATATTGCAGACCAGAATAAGTACGTCTGGTATGACAGAATTAGATACATTCAATTTTATTTGATATATTTTAGCATTTTAAATTCATATGATGAAAAAAACTGTAAATGCATATTTCACCAATAAAAATAACTTAAGTATAATATAAACTTCGATATAAAAACATAGGTAGACATTATTGGTTTTACAACTAACATAAACGAGAAAATATGAAACGTTTAGTTTATATTATTAATTTATCTTTATTACTTACTTATCTTTACTATTACTCTATGTTTATTAATCATGTTTACAACCGATAATCACGATAGAGTGGTGATGCCGATAGGACATAATGACTTACATTATAAAATCTTAAGCAGTGTTTGGTGTGCCACGGGTAATGATTAGACTGTAGTGTAAACAAATTATTTTAGTATACATGTTTTATTCTCACTAAAATTTAAAAAATTCTTTAAATCAATGTTATATTAATACAATGGATTAAATCAGAAAATATGATGAGAATAATAAAATATGGGTTATAATTGATGAAAGTACGGATATAGATAGATGATATGTTGGCAATGTAGTTATTAAATCACTGGAAGTTAATAAACCCGGTATAACTTTTTTACTGAACTCCAAAATTTTGGAAAAGATAAAGCATTCAACGGATGTTCAATTATTTGACAATTCTTTGCTTTTATTATGGCCAAAAGGCATAAAACGAGAAAATATTTTACTTTTTATATCTGACGTCTTATATGATAGAAACTGGAAAACTATAAAAATGTAGTATTCAAAATATCAACATGTAACGTGTTTGGCGCTTGCGTTACACCGAGTTGCAGAAGAAATCAGAGGCAAATTCCCGGAAGTAAATTATCTTATATCAAATTATAAAAAGTTATATAATTCATATTTTACCGAGAATTTCATTGTCCCCAGTACCAAATTTCAAAATATAAAATTTTTTTATATTTGTATTTAAGTTTAAAGTTATAAAAAAAAAGTTGTTTATTAATTTAATTACCATTCTAATAACATTTTAAAATTACATATTTAATTTTTCAAGGACATATTTTGATATCTATTTGTTGGAGATTTGCATGCATTTTTAAGTTTTTAAGATCATAGGCACCCTAACCTTAGTTATGATATAATATGCATTTATGTATACCATATTATATTATTTTATTATTTTATTCGCCTGTACCGTACATCGGATTATTTGCGTTGCCGGTAACATATTTTGCACTATTTATTATTATTTCTCAAAATTCAACATGTAACAATAAAAAGAATAAAAATACGAATGCTTTATTATTATTATACATTTTAATAACTTAAAGAATTTGATGAGATCTTATACATATTTATTTATCACAAACGAGACCGTTGATTTATTTGATGTCCGTATATTTCCGACATAGTGACTGTGCTTAATATACTCAAATTAATTTTGTTTTTTTATTTTATTTATTGTTTTAACTAAAAATTGCAAACTTGATAAATGTGATAGAAATGTGATACAATAAGAATAAATAAAAGTGAACTTATTCATATTGTCACGTTTCTTACCCCCACCCCCCATATTATTGTATTATTCGAAATTAAGAAATGTACATTTATTAACCAACTCATATAGTCCCAGCATCAAATGCTTTTGTAAAGAAACAAATTTATTTGTAATAAAGAACATCGTCTGATAGTAAGAAATATGACATTTTTTACAGGACCTGCATTAGTCAACGTCAGTGTAGTGCTGTTTACGCTATCGTCTCCAGATGAATCAAGCTTGGTAATATGCTTCATATATTTTATTATAATTGGCAATATACTTAATCATACTCGGGTACATAGTTTAATAGTTTTAACTTGCAGCTGCAATCAAGTGTAGTGTAGGCTATGCATATATATACATACTAGTTGAATAACCCAGCTTCGTACGAAATAGTCTTGGCCAGGACATAGTTTTTAATGGATTATGACCTTATATTATTTAAAGCTTAATATGGGGAAACTGTTGGTTATAAAATAAATAAAACAAAATGTCAAGTGCATTGGTATGGTGGTTCTGGTTGTACGCTGAATTATCATTGGTTTTGTATCATGATAACGTCTTTGAAAACAATTTTTTTAAAAATCCATCCTTATTACACCCAGGGGCGGATTTAGGTATGTGGTGGCCCCTGGGTGGAATGCATTGTGGGGGCCTCTTACCCATAAACAAGAAAATATATTTTTTTACTTATTAAATAACCTTTATTATTATATTTAGTAGTAGTAACAATTAACTACTTATATAATAATAAATTTAATTAATGTTCAATATTATTTAATTAAATATGTGTAAATATAAATAAAATATTTTTTCTATATCCTCATTTAAATGCCATAAAATTGTAGGAGCCCCTGAGCTACAGCCCACTCAGCCCTCTCCTAAATCCAGCACTGATTTCACCTCTATAATATTGAAAAAACCATCATGTTAAATTTTAAGTTTATAAACGTTGTCACTTTTGAAATGTAGCGTAAAAATTACTTTTTTTTGTGATGTCTCTAAATTATAAAAAAAACTAATCTCTTAATTTCCTAGTCATAGCTTTAGCGTTTCCGATTAGGCAATTTTCATTATATTTATCACTTTTCGTTTCACCCCTATTTACCACTTTAAGGATTGATTTTCGGAAAATCCTTTCTCTTTGCATATCTAGAGGGTTAGTGAAATCACTATGTTAAATTGTCGTTTTTAAGATGTAGTGATGATCAATGAATTAGTGATATTTGGTTTATATATGAGGTCTATTCAAAAAGAACTAGGAATTTTAGCAATACTTTTGTAAATATTCTGTTAAAATTTCATGACGCGATCCAATTAAAATTTCCAATTAATTTGTTAACTTACAAACGGTTAATGCGCGGTAATTTTACATTTATTATCAAAGTTTCAACATACCATTATCATATCAAAGTGTCAACGGTCTTCCAAAACGTTGATCATCTTCAGTTGATTGCTTACCATCTTTGGAACGTTTAAATCACTCAAAGGCAAAATATAACTTATTGAATCATAATCAAAAACTGTTTTAATTATTGTATGTTTTCGTTGTGTATTTTCACTAAAATTCAAACTTTATACCTCATTGTTTACTAATTTCGAACATGTCAAAAATGGCAAATTAAATAATTGATTTATTTTTATCATCTGTAATATTTACCTAAAATAAGATAACGATTTTGAATTTTGTTTAAAATATTATTTTCTACACATGAAATACATTCATTAATTTAAAATTGTATTATGTTATATATTACAAAAACCTTAAGGCGTAAATACGTAAATAATAATACGGATAATTGTGATTGCACTAATTTACGAATACTAAAATATAACTATATTATAAATCTACTGTGAATTGTAAGCAACGGATCTTAAAAATCAAACCTTAATTTCAGGTGGATACGTGAAAGCATGTACACGTGTAATAAATAGTATATACGTACGTAATAATATGTGAAAGTATAACATAATATTATAAATCAAATTGAGCGTCATAATAAGACTAAGTTCACTTATTTTGGTTTAAAAAACGATCCGGCTCGGTTTGTATGTGCGTTATCCGTTTGAATCTATATACGATTGTATTTCTCGTTCGTATATTATAATAATGTATACAAATTAGACATTGAACAATGCCACATGTTAACACAATCGTTCGATAAATCGAAAACTTTAAAATTTGGAATTTTTATGATTTTTTGTTTTTTTCAACAAATATTTTTCATACGTACATACCCCGAAAATCAGATCCATAATCTCACGCTATTTTCGTCTGACCTCGTGATTTTATTTTTTATTCAAATTTTTTCTCTATATTTTAAAGTCGAGAACTGTACTTCTACTTTTGTAAATTCGATATTTAACTATAAATATATATAAATATATAAATCGATGTACATTTTGAATACATTTTATAGCTCAAATCCACTGAACCGATTTCGATAAAAATTTTAGGGCATATTAAGATTGATATGTAGATGGTTTCTGTGAAGTTTAAAAAGGGGATTGACCAACCCCGGGAGGTGCTCAAACAGGAATTTTGAGATTTACGATAGAAATTTTTGTTTATATGGGGGTTATAAGATTTGAGAATAATATTTATTTATTAGTGGTTGCCATTGGTAATATATAAAATTAATATAATAATTATTTGGTGTTTTGTTATTTGTTAATTGACTCTCATGATCTTGGATATATATAGATGAATGTTTGTATGCAGATCTATGGGAAGAAGATAGGCAAATTTAAAAAGGGTTAAATTTAGTTTTTTTATTCGTCGGATTTTAGTACGTTAAGGCTAGGTTAGGATTATGTATTAATTAATTATATTAATCCACCGTATTATGTCAAACTTTGTATAACTTTGATACTTTATTAGAGTTAAATCATACACTTACGTACAAACAGCACTATATATACTAACTGATCCCGTGCACTTCGTTACTCGTTAAATATACCAATTCTATATGACTCAAACTTTGTTCAATTCGTTATTTAATGTTCTAGATTTATCTTAAGTTTTCTGTTGCCCGTAATAAAAATTCTGATTCGCAGCAGTATATTATCAGGTAGGCAATTTACCTGCGGTAAATCGCGGACCTAGTGCTGTTTGTACGTAAGTGTATGATTTAACTCTAATAAGGTATCAAAGTTATACCAAGTTTGACATAATACGGTGGATTAATATAGTCAATTATGTTTTTTTTTTGTTTTTTTTGGTTACCTTGCAACATCGGATACTTCATTATATTAATTTTACATATTACAAATGGCAACCACTAATAAATAAATATTATTCTCAAATCTTATAACCCCCATAGCAACCATTTATAAACAAAAATGTCTATCGTAAATCTCAAAATTCCTGTTTGAGCACCTCCCGGGGGTGGTCAATCCCCTTTTTAAAATAGCCTTAAACGTATTCTCAGACCTACTAAATATACACAGAAAATTTCATGAAAATCGGTCAAGTCATTTCGGAGGAGTTCGATAACTAACACTGTAACACAAGAATTTTATATATTAGAATATATAATATACATAATTTATGTTTAATATAGATTAGTTCAGATCGAAAGCAGTGTATAAGCTCTCCTCTCCTAACGAAGTGCATGTATTATATGATTATACATCGCCACTGGGCCATTAGCCAAATACTCGTGTTATTCAATGTTTTAGCACCAAGAGGTTAATTTACATAACGGCACACTGTTGGCACTATTATGACTGTATACATCCCTAGCGTTATTTAAAATACGGACGACCATGCTTATAACATTATGAACTCAGCTTTTTGTGCAAACACTAGCGTAAAAATACAACAATAATACTAAAATTCCCCGTAACCCTCGCTTTCCGATGTTATTGTCATGGGTGGATCCAGACATCGATGATGTGGGAGAAAGGGAACATTTTGAAATTCCAAAGTGCACGAATTTCATTTAACTTGTCTCCCAGTTTTAAACACAGTTTAAAAACCATCCCGTCGTTTTAATCAGTAATTAAATTTAATTAATTTTAAATATACTTCATGCTGTATTTGGTGCATTCATAACATCTAATAATTACCGAATTCTATTGAATTGTTTATTTTTCAACCACCCCTCTTAAGCTCGCCTAGGGTTATTGGCCCTGTGTCCGTTACGCTTTCGTCCAAAGTGTATAATCTGATTCCGAAGTTGATTTTAATAAAACGATCGCATTTGTACAAATCAGAAATACGACATCGAATTTTTGCTACAACAAGAATGGTACGATCCTCGGCTGCGGTTCTCCAATCGAACCAACTACAACGTACTTAACGGAATTCACCACCACGATGACATTTGGCTGCCGGATACGAATTTCCATATGCACGGAGACTTCAAGCAAACCCAGAGACCGCTGAGGTTCACATTGAACGTATATAAAGACGGCCGGGTGGAGTATACTACAAGGTACGTACTCCACTATAGTAGTCCACTATGGTTTCCCATTGTTAATATGAAGTTACAGACCTTTACCAAAAACTTAAACTGAATCGGAGCCCATTTTTTGAACTCTGGTACATGTTCATGGAGAAAAAATTATTTTTTTAATATTTTACCTTTTTGTAAATAATATTTGTTTACCTATACAGTTAGAAAAGTAAAAATGATTATGGAATTCCTTTAGAAATTCGTATACACGTGCATACAATTTGAGATTTTTTAGATACTAGCGAAATATATCAATCTTAAATGTATTATTCATTTCACAGGCGTCATCTGGTGCTGTTGTGCGAAGGATCGATGAATATATTTCCGTTCGATCAACCGCTGTGCACGTTTTCCATGGAGAGCAGTGAGTAATATGTTATGACATAGTATTACGTTGTGGAATAATAATCGAATGTATGACTATAATTAAGTGTAGAAGCGTATTTACGATTTTTCTTATAAGGGGTGGGGTCTACTAAACTAACTACTCTTGTAAAAAAATGTACATATTTTTAGTTACAACGTAATTCAATTAAAATAGATAAAATAAGGATGTAATATTAATTTCTGTCATATTTTTAAGAATTTAAAATTATCATAAAAGAAAAAAGTAATATATATTCTAATTGACATATATTTGAAGAGCATAAAAGAAACAAAATGAGGAATCAATGCCCTATGTACCGGATGATTGGAAATCTTCTTCTTCTTCTTCTTCTACTTCGCCTTCCTCCCAACTATTTGGGGTCGGCCACCCTTGTCCTACACCTCCACTTCACTCGGTCAATCACATCTCCTCTGCACACACCGACAGCCCTCATGTCATTCTCCAAAGTCTCCAACCATCTCTATTTTGGTCTTCCTCTTCCTCTTTTCCCTTCAACGTCCATCTTCATAACCACTCTTACTGCATTCGTTTCCTCTCGCCTCATCACATGCCCAAACCATCTCAGCCTATTTTCTCTCATCTTGTCCACAATTGGCGCTACACCAACACTACCTCTCACGTATTCATTCCTTATTCTATCTTCTCTTGTCACTCCACTCAACCATCTAAGCATTCTCATTTCCGCGACACTCATACTTTGTTCTATTCTCCTGTTAACCGCCCAACACTCTGAACCATACAGCATAGTTGGTCTCACTACACTTTTATAAAATTTACCTTTCAGCCTAGTTGGAATTCTCTTATCGCATAACACGCCCGATGCTTCTCTCCATTTCATCCACCCGCACTTAATCCTATGTTTTACATCAATGTCAAAGCCCCCGTCCTTTTGAACAAAAGATCCTAAATATTTAAAGCTCTCAACTTCACCTATCACATCACCATCTATTGTCAGTTGTCTCCTCATTCCTTCAACTTCTTGGTCTCTTTGTCCAAAATCATACTCAATATACTCAGTTTTATTTCTACTAATTCTCAATCCCTTTTCTTCGAGGGCTAACCTCCACTCATTTAACCTATTATTGACAACTTCTAGGTTTTCTCCTATCAGAACTATATCATCCGCAAACATCATACACCATGGTATCTCACCCTGTATCTCCTTTGAAACCTCATCCATTACCACTGAGAACAGGTAGGGGCTTAGAGCTGACCCTTGGTGCACACCTACTCCTATACTGAAACCTTCTGATACTCCACACCGACTCTTGACACTAGTACTCGACCCTTCATACATATCCTGGATAAAATTAACATACATTTTTGGGACATTTTTTCTCATCAATGCCCACCTTAAAACTTCCCTTGGCACCCTGTCATACGCCTTTTCTAAATCTATAAACACCATGCATAGTTTTTTATTCTTTTCTCTGTACTTCTCTACTAATTGCCTAACACAAAATAATGGCTCCATTGTCGATTTTCCTAGCATAAAACCAAACTGGTTTTCTGATATCGACGTCTCACTTCTTATCCTCTTCTCTATAATCTTTTCCCAGATCTTCATACTATGACTCATGAGCTTTATTCCTCTATAGTTTCCACATTCTTGTATGTCTCCTTTTCCTTTAAATATTGGTACAATAAAACTCTTTCTCCAATCTTCTGGCATTTTTCCCTCTATCAGTACCTTATTAAAAAGATTTTTCAACCACCCAATGCTTACATCTCCTAACATTTTCCACACCTCTATAGGTACTCCATCTGGTCCTACCGCTTTTTTCTTTTTCATCGCCTTCACCGCATCTCTCACTTCCTCCTCGACCACTAGACCAATCAATCCTTCATTCCATGACATACTCTCTAAAGCTTCTTTTGGATATTCCTCGTTCAGTAATTTCTCAAAATATTCTTTCCATCTTTTTTTTCACATCCTCATCATTTGTTAAAACTCTCTTATCCTCATTTTTTATACACCAGACATCTTGGAAATCCTTGGATCGCTTTTCTCTCACCTTCGCCAGTCTATAAATTTCTTTTTCTCCTTCCTGTGTTCCTAGCCGCTCATATAACTCATCATACCTATTAAGCTTTGCTTTGCTTACTTTGGATGATTGGAAATACTTTTCTTAATAGAACGACTATATGTTTTTTATTTAAATAAATATTTCTTGAAAATCCGTCTTCTATATACAAATAAAGTGCAAATTTTTGGTCATGTATTATAATTATTTTTGTATTATAAAATCAGTTCTGAACATCTATACAGTGAATTAGTCGATAATTAGTTTGAAACTATAAATATTATAGCATATATTATTCATAAAATCTAAACTTTATTAAATAATGTATGCATATAATGTTCATTTTTTCATAAGAAAGTTGTTGTTGGGCATTGATGGTTTAAATAGCCAGTTGATAATTATAATACGTTTATTATGGTATTACAATAAATATTACGTATCGTCATTTTTCGATTCTGTTTATTCTTGGGTTCTTTCTATTACAGTATCGTACGAAAAATCAGATCTAAAGTATGTGTGGAAGAATAACAGTAACGTTTTGATGAAGTCGTCTTATTTAAAATCTTCAAATGCTTACTTGGAACGGAACCGAACTTACGAATGTGCTTCCACCGGAAGTTGGAGAGGTAATGACATTTTTTAAACACACCATATATGCACGTATGGATTTGTTCATATTCACACGAATGCCAACGCATAGTCATGTTAATTGATTTGGATTTCTTCCGTAACAATATTAATTACGATTCCAGGAGATTACAGTTGTCTGCAAGTTGAACTGATATTCAGCAGGGACAGGACATTTTACTTCGCGACCATTTTCATACCGGGGTTGATTTTGGTGACGTCGTCGTTCATCACGTTTTTCCTAGAATGGAACGCAGTTCCGGCAAGAACGATTATAGGTAAATATGGACACGGCATATTTCGTTTCTAACTCCAATCGGTCACTAAATCCTAAAAGTTTACCACGCAGGCGTCACGACGATGTTGAACTATTTCACGACCTCCAACAGCTTTCGGCGCACGTTGCCCGACGTGGCTAATCTGACCGCTATGAACGTGTGGGACGGGGTGTGCATGTCGTTTGTGTTTGCCAGTTTCGTGGAATTCGTCATCGTCAACAGGACGGGACGAAGGAAGATCAAATTGAACGACTTGGGCAACTGCAGTATTTCAAAGGTAAGAATTATAATGCAGACAGTAAATATCAATAATATTAATATTTATGTAATACGTATATCAATTGCACATTAAAATATTTCGCAATCGAGCAATTAATAAGCGTGACGAAACGCGCATTAATGTTAAACAATCCTCGATGTCGACAGGGTGTACATTGTAACGCTATTTATTATTATTATTATTATTATTAACATAATCGTTTCAGCGGTATGCAAGTTGAATTATTGCAATAATGAAAACAATCTACATATCTATGTACACAATTACTGAAATGTATCTAACGCGCGATGTTAGATAACACTCTAGGGCGTCGTTCCACGCGTCTCTCGCGGGGATGCGAAATAAACCTATAATCAATACTGCAGAACCATACCACTCAGTTCCATTCCGGCACGGTCAAAAATATATTTATAGTGATGTGAGTTGGAGATACGTTTTACGGGGAAAAGTAAATTTATACGTTACCCACCCACGTTGTGCACCAAACGCATGTGTTTTTTACCCGTGTTTGTAGACTGTCAAATTGTATTATTATTATGGGAAGACGATTACGTCATAAACTACATTATATATCGCTATGGAGTTTGTCAGTAACATGCATTTGTGTAAGGTTGTTGTGTCGAATTAGTTGATCAATTGGCCATGTGGCACGTCAACCATTGTATTGAATACACCTAGGTGGATGGATGGCACATTTTTTTTAATTTTTTTTTTTCACCGGTAAAATTCGCATATCCTAAATTCTATACGAGAATGGATTTGTTTCTGAATACAAATAATTTTGTCAATGAACCTATTGTAAATACTAAGTATTGAGATATGGCAAATTATTCGTACAGATAACATTTAATGTTATTTTAATATTGATTTTTGGGTTTTTTTTTTTACGAAATATAGTTTAATAAAGTTCAACGATTTCAAAATGTTTTCTTGAAAATTTCAGAAAATAAAAATGCTTACTACAATATCACTGTATTATTGTAATATGTAATGGACTCGAAAGTTTGCACATATTGACATCTAAAACATTATTTTCAATTTGGTTATCAGATTGAAATTTTAAATGTAAAATCTAATTTCAACCAATAATAAATAACAAAAATAACAGTCACCCGCGCGCTAAATATTTTTTATTTTCGTATATAATATTATTTTTTTTCGTATACAATATTTTTGTATATATAACATAGTTATATTCAATCTTTGTTCTTTTTACTTATGGAGGTAGTGAATATAAAATACAACAGTCCACCGACTGCGATATTTGAAATTAATTTAGTTTTTGTTGTCGACCCAAATGTTGTCTGACCTGATGTTTATTAATGTAGCATTGGTTAGCTCTACGCAATACAAATTTAATAATTTGATATATTCTCTATACGATATCGATCTTAAACAATTCATATAGATTAATTAATTTTACTTCCGTTCGATTAAGCAAGCAGAAACGTATGATTTTTATCGTTCCTTTATGTTTACTAATTCTTCTTTGACGTAATCCCATTCTTTGATTATTATCGAAACTATAATTTACTATACTATAACACCCATTTGGAGAGTATATAATAAAATCTTCTATTTTGCTATTTGAGGTGACGTACGAAATAAAGTCTTTAAAAAATCTGACATCAGAGTTTTATTGAACTTGGCACGTACACTTTCCTAATAACACCGAGTCGTCGGATAGTTGGCACATAGACAATGAGGTATGTGTGTGTATTTGTACACGCAGTCACTATATATTATTTCGTTTAAGGGCAACGTGGTAATTTTTCATAAAAGCCAGTGCACTACTCGCGTAAAAAAAATGTCACGACTAATTAGCCATTAAAACTTTCATTCCATAATGGGAATAATATAATTTTTGGAAACATTTTTTGGTCCCGTTCAAAAAATGTTATTTAATAATATCTCTCTAAATTAATATTTTACTAGACAATTAAATATTTGCTTCGCTAAAAATAGTCATGAAAATATTCGAAAATGTTCTTATTTAAGACACATATTATTATGATGACTTTTAAATTAGTTTATCAATGATTATTATATATTAATTATTTTCATGATATATGTATCATTTCACATAAGACATATTGCAACAAAAATGAATTTAGTGTATACTAATTTAAAAAAACACAATTTTAATCGTTAAAAAGTATTCAACCAAATATTCGTCTGCAAAAACAGATTAAAAAAAGAACCGGATGGGCCTCGCTCTGCTGTACAGTTGGGGGTGGAGTGCAACTCGTTTATAGGATAGGTCATTATAATGGATTTGTTAAATTTGAATTCAATGATAGGTATCATTGTATTCGAAAAACGATTCTGAACGGAGATGATATGTTTGTCTAGAATATAATACAATGTTATTTATAAATATAGTAATAAGTATATTTTATTTTGAAACGAAAAATTTAGAAAAATCGAAAATTTAAATTGTCTATAAATAAGTCAAAATATGTCAAAATACTTTGAAAACATAACCATGTATAGAGAACGTCAGTATAAAGATTTTGTGAATATTTCAAGTTGTTCCGGTTTTTCGTTTTTGAGTTAGAGCATTTTAAAAAAACCGATATAATTTGTCAGTCTAGAATATTATTCATTATATTATATTTTACATGTAATTCTATGTCAATATTTGCTGTTCAAACGCTTATAAAAAAAAGTTGTGCCTATGGATTTTAATAATTTTTGAATGACAATAATAACTACTTCTGTGGAATCTTCTATTAAATTTTCAAGTATTTTGTACGAGTATTTATCACCGATCATAAAAAAAAAATTTAAAAAAATCGAATATTTTAAATGCCTATAAGTGGCTTAAAAATCAATATAGTATTTTGAAAAAAATATGTCATAAAGAAAATGCCAATATAAACAACTGGTAGAAATTTAAATCTACGACTTATACTTTTTGAATTATAAAAATATTTAAAATCGTTCGAGAATAAATCGTTATTTTATGCAATTTCGTAAATATTTAAATTTTAAACAGTCATAAAATTTTTTCCTCTAAGTCCGGTAGAATTTTTTTTATTGATTTTTGAAGAGTAGCTTATAGATAACCTAGTGTTAAAATTTTAAACCTCAAGTATGAACAGAAAAAATTTTATGAATTTTTATCTACAAAATAACTTACAAATTTTCGTGATTTTTACACATTTTATACAAATTGGAACTTTGATTACTTATAAAAAAAAATTGTGATCTTAAAAAAAAATACTTAAAAAAATTGAAAATTTCAATTGTCTATAAATAGCTCAATAAAAGTCAAAATACTTTAAAAATTAAACGGTGTATAGAGAACACTAATCTAAACATTTGGTGAAAATTTCAAGTATTTACATCGATTAGTTTTTGAGTTATAACAAAATAAAAAATTTGAGTATATCGAAAACTGGTTTTGCGTAAAAACTCCCGTTTTCCCCTCATTTTTTTAGGGTTTTTCCCGTCGCATTTAAAAAATATTGAAAATTTTTTACTTTTGACTCCCCAAAGTACCAACTAGATTCACTTTCCTTTCAGAAAAGTTGCTTTATAAGCAAATCGAAGCATTTTTACTGCCCCAAATTGTGTCGACAGACACAAAAATAAAAAATAAAATAAAAACGCACATCATTGTAAAATCAATACATTCTTCACTCCGTTCAGAATCTAAAATAGATTATCTGTGGTCGTAATCCAAACGAAAAACCCAACAAATCATATTAAGTGAGTATATTAAACTTAAAATTTACATCTATAATGTATATAAGCGTACTGAAATTAAACTCTGCATGTTTGATTAAGTTAACCGTTTTAAAAGTAAGTTTGTATATTATATACGAATCATAATGTTCTAGTTTTCTACAATATCATATGAAAAGTAAATAAACAAAACGAAAATCAACCTTATATTTTTATGTAGTACACATAATAAGTGCGCGTGTATATATTTATACGCATAATATATGTACGCGTCACAGATAGTTTTGTATTTGTCTTGGCGGCACATCGTGCACAATGAAATATAATGAAAAACTCCTCGGCGTTGCACACAGAACGCGATGAAATCTGAACGTAGGATATGCATATTGTATATTTACTTTTACTGTTCTCGACGGATTATTGCGATAAGAAACGTAATTTATTTTGTAACAACGTGCTTTCACGTTGGATTCTTAAAAAACGCAAGATCAACGAAGGCGCGACGGATTGTTTACCAATTTCGAAAATCTAAATCCGATAGTTGTAGTATTAACCCAAATAGTATTAATCGATTTCCAATAGAACGTCGAAATCTGTATAAGGACTTGATAGTCAAGACTCATGATTTACGATTGTAACATTTCATCCGTAACAAAAATATTTTTTAGCTCTTCAGTTCAAAATCACCATTATCAACTATTAATTGATCGTTTAATTAACCGTTAATCGTTATAACCAAAGCAGATTCTATACAGCACAAATTCCACCATGGGTCCCCGCTTATAAGCAATCATAACTCCAACTGTCGCTACAAAAATAAAAATTTTTGTTACAGTTGCCCGCAAAACGGTCTAAAAACTCGAATTTGTTGTTCCTACTAATTTATTGAACGAACTATTCCATCCTTTGCTAAAACTATTAGTTCGATAAGAATTAGATATTGTTTGACTAATTGTATACTAAATTTTATACTTAGATGTCAACTCTTTAGACCACTAATAAATGTACTTAACAATATTTAAAAATATTGTACACATTTTTAATTTCACATTTTGATTATTATTAATATACAATATTTTATAACAATTCACTTTTTATTTTTAATTTTTTTATTTTAATAATTGACAAACCTATCGTTTTGAGCGTAATAGCTCGTTATCACTACGCTCAATGCGACCAACTACGACTACTTTTATATACTAGCCACATAACTACATATCACTTATATTTACAATATATACTTTATGTACATAATAGTACAAAGTATCCACGTTCTGTAATATACCTTTTTAGACGACCGTACAAAGTATCCGCGTTCTGAAAGTACCTTTTTACCCGACCGTACAAAGTGTCCGCGTTATGCATTTTAAACAATGGACCGTACAAAGTGACCGTTTACCGATTTCTATGTGGTTGATTTCGATTACATCTTTTCCGTTCAACTTCATTCCAAGTTTCGCGTTGCTCGTTGTTTATCTGGCTCTAGTATATTTTTGACTTATATGCATTGCGTGTTCCGCGATTTAAGCTGGCACGTCTAATTGACAGCATTTTTAAAAACAAATATTCAACTGAAAAAAAAAAATTCTATTGTATTCTTCTTTATAACCATGTAATCATTGTGTTAGCCAATCAAAATTTACTAAAACTCTATTATAAATTGAATTTTTATTATTAAACGTAATTGCTTTGAACTTATTACGATAAACAAATTTTTCACAAAAACTCACTGTAAAAATTTTCATACATTTTCCTGTTGAATCGACTGTGAAATTTGTGCTAAAAAATGATAAATTAATTATTTTATCAATATAATCTCGACAAATGCATTTATTTAAACGATATTTGTTACACACTTTCTGTCAACCGTGTCAAACGCTATATATTAAATGCTATAAGGTTATATAAGAAAATTTAAAAGTTTATTTTTCATAAGCACTAATGTTACATTAGAAAAATTAATATGGTTCTCAAACTTTTTAACTTTCCGTACAACTTTCTAAATTTTCTCTTTCATAAAAGCCTTTTCCTAACAATAACAAACATAACAATAAAATAATTAGCGAAATCTGTTTAGCCGTTCACGCGGGATGCCGTGACCAAGGGAAATAGGGATTCATTTATATATTTATAATATAATATACTCGTGTATAGATTATCCGTGTAACCTTAACAGTATAATAATAATTATTATCCTGTTAAGGGTACATTTATAATTATTATAAATAACATAAATATATCAACAATATGTGACGTACGCCAGCTTGGCTCATTTTGAAATATTGGAAAATTTTTGCACCAATATTTAGCATGTAATTAGTATGAATTTGCATGACTAAAATAATTTTTAGTTATTATTTAATAATTCTAATTATTAGAATTTGCATGATATTGACTTAACGGTTAAATCAAAAATTTGATGACCTGGGCTGACGCAACGTTGCGCTACCCCAGCCCAATAGAAAAAAAGAACCGGATGGACCTCACTCTGCTGTTCACTTGGGGGTGAAGTGCGACTCTTCATAGGATAGGTCATTATAATGGATTTGTTAAATTTGAATTCAATGATAGGTATCATTGTATACGAAAAAAGATTCTGAATGGAGATGATATGTTTATCTAGAATATAATATAATGTTATTTATAAATATTGTAATAAGTATATTTTATTTTAAAACGAAAAATTTAGAAAAATTGTCTATAAATAAGTCAAAATATGTCAAAATACTTTGGAAACTTAACCATGTATAGAAAACGTCAATATAAAGATTTGGTGAAAATTTCAAGGTGTTGCAGTTTTTCGTTTTTGAGTTAGAGCATTTAAAAAAAACCGATATCATTTGCCAGTCTAGAATATAATATATTATATTATATTTTACATATAATTTTATGTCAATATTCGCTGTTCAAACGCTTTGAAAACTTAACCAAGTATAGATAACGCCAATATAAAGATTTGGTGAATATTTCAAGTTGTTGCGATTTTTGGTTTTTGAGTTAGAGCCTTTTAAAAATATGTAATTTGTAAAAACGTGATGTGATTTTGCGTAAAATTTCCCGTTTTTTCGTAATTTTTTTATCGTTCTATCGATATTTACGTTATTTTACGATAATATTGTTTATGAAACATTTATTTTTAGAATAGTAGGTATAAATTATTTTAGTTTTTAGTTTTTACGGAAATTATTAATATATATTTTTAAATATATTATTAACATTTAATGAATTCAGTAAATATTATATTTTAAGCACACGTGAAATAAATATCCGTGATTTACTAATTAATTACACGTGAATTAAATATACGAATTTTTAAATTTAAGTTCACGTGAACAAAAAACACGTGATCACGTGAAACTTATTTCATGTTCAAATTTGAGAGCTCTAGTTATAATATTATTATACCCCATCAAATTCTCAGATATTTCATTATAATATTATTGTTTGTTCTTTTCGTTTAATAATATCATCGGTCCAGTCTACTGTAAAACGCAGTTCAACGAGAGATGGTTTTATCAAAGCAATAAAATTAATATGACGTATGGACGAGGATCATAAAAATATAAATGCCCAATAATACCACTTCAAAATGTGAATTGCAGCAGAATATTATTTTATTTATACTTTAAAAGCTTTTCATCCATAAATATGTAGGCTTTTTAAATTGCTTAACCGCAAAACCGTAAATATTTAATATTATTATAACCATAGGTGTATAATATACGAATGTGTATGCATGTACTCGTATCACGATAATGTTGTTACAGTTCGGAGCGATAAGAAGGTATATAATACAATTAAATCTTAGATTTCATTTTCTTGTGCCACGCAATATTTTTATATTTTAATTTAATTGTAATATTTTGATTTGTCGAAAGGTACTATAATATAGGTACTGCAGTAAATGAAACGTTTAGAGTTAAAGTTAAGTTACTTTGATATTATCTAAATTATCAAGTAAAGTAAGAACAAAAATGGATTACAAAATTCTGAAACTTCCAATTTAATCAGATCGTTAGTTGATGAAAACATTAATTTGAGATAGGATAAAAAGAATTGAGTTAAAAATTATAAAACTTTCGTTGCAAATAGTTGGAAATTAGTTGCTAATTTTAAGTGCAAGTTTGTTATTAATATAATAACATGGGTGAATAAACTTCACATACGTATAAAAAGTTACTTTTAAGTTCTGAGTGGAACAAAGAAACTTATGGTTTATGATATTTGTTGTTTTATATAAATAATACATTTTTATTTTATATAATTTAATTATTTTGTTTTTTTCTTGCGAACACTTTTTCGAGTCGAAATATTTGTCCAAAAGTTTTGACCAGTGATTTAAAATATAAAAATTGTCACGAGATGGTACTTTAGAAAATTGTTTTTTAAAACTCTAAATGACTTTTACAAAATTCGATAACAATTTATTTTATTTCCTTATATGCAAAAGTTAGCTTAATTACTTATTGTTTTCAAGGCGTTAGATGAGATAATTTCGTGAATTTAATTTGACTAGTTAAGTTATAAAGTTTTTAAATAATAACTTATAGATTTCATTTTAACATTCTAACTATTTAGTGTCCAGCTTTGTTATCAAATCCACCAGATATTTATACGGTTCGTTTGACGTTAATACTGATATAGGTCTTACTTTTGGTAATACATTTTCTTCGTTATATACCTCTAATACTTTGAAATAGTTTTCCAACCATTATTATTCAAATCATATGAAAAATGTATTACTGTACAGTTAAAAGTATATATTCTGTATAAAAGATAAACAACTTTAATTTTACAGACACAAGGTTTTCTCGAGTTGGACCAAACAATTTGTACTATAACAATATTCTATTGATGTTGTAAGACATACCACGTGGTCAACGGTGATTTTTAATTTTTTTTAAGCAAATACAAGTTGTCTTCTTTCATATTAACAAAAATCACAAGATATTCAACAGAATATTTACATGTACTAGCGTACGATAAAGTAAACAAACGGCTACTTGTTCAAAATTTGATCTCATGTTTAGATCCTTAGATCAATTAAATGTTAAGTTATCAACCAATCATCCAAAACATCGTAACCACTGTCAACTGCAGTAATTTTGCAATTTTTATTTCTTAACATGTTAACAAATTTCATGTTAAACGCATGCTTGGTTTATGATTTTATATTCAAACTTTTATCAATAAAAAATAGTTGTTTCATTCTGTATGTTTGTTGTGACAATCTAAGTGTACAGTGTTTTCTCAAGAGAAATAGCATAATATGGTAAACAAAATATTTGATATCCACAACGTATTGGACTTGGTTGTAAAACTAAACAAAAAAAAAATTAAAAATTAAAAAAAGACACGTCGTTTACACAAAATAACAAATAAAATGTAAAGTCTTATCGAATTCTACGGTTATTTGTTAGTGTAATATTTATATGGACTGAATTTGTTAAGTACACGATTTTATTCAAATTTTAAAAAGCTACTTTTTTTAAAGTTTGAAAAACGAAATTTTATTATAATAATAAAAGTAGTTTATTATTTTTTCACTTCTGCTATACTTTTCGGGAGTTATTCAAAAGTTTTATTTATATACAATTTTAAATGTTAAAATCTATATTGACTATTCTTCAGAAAGGCAATATTATTAACCAATTGAGTTGTCATTAAAGCAAATAAACATAATAGAGATAATACGGTTGTTATTATGTAAGTGTCGTGTGACAAAATATCATATGAATACGTATTTAACAATACTTGTCTATATTATTGCTTTAAATGATATAAGCTGCATTGATTTTTTAAAATAAAATTCATTTCAGAAGAGTATTTTTTTTTATTTAACACGTATTCGATTTTTTTAATAATATCAAGGAAAAAATATCGTAGTTTTTTTTTAAATGTGAAATTATAGAAGAAAACAATTAGTACGGTTTGAAATAAAAGTTTTCAATCAATAACTGAAGATAAATAATAATTCAGTATGACAATGGAATACCTACAAATATTCGAATTAAAACACAGTTCGAACGTAATATACGTGCATCAATATAATATATTCGATTATATCCCATAAGTCAGGGACGGATCAAAACCAAGATAACGAAGGGGGGGAGAATTTTTAATACTCAAAAGGCACATATTTAAGTTAGAATGATATCCAGATTGTACAATGTAGTTTGACATTTTTTTTAGTATTTTTTTTTTTTTAATTAATTGTTTAAATATTTAATTAATTTTATATTGTGGTATATCCATAACATCCAAAAAATTCCAAGTTTGAATGGTGTTTTTTTTTGATTATGCGACCCATTACTCCTGAACCTGCCCTTCGTATAGATTTTTGTGGACTATCATAGTATATGGGCCGCTATGGGAGTGTAACACTATTGAATAAAGGAAAATATTTTTGAATTTTATGTCGAGGTCGAGGAATTCATTGATTTTGGTAAAAGTATATAATGAACCATCGATTCCATTACTACGTAAAATATTCAGAACTCCTCCGTATCCATTATAATTAAACATATATCAATCAATATCTTAAAACGTTATAATAAAAAATAAAATAAATAGAAAGAACAGATTAGTCATAATACTTTGGAAAATGAACTTCCAAAGTACTCAGACGTCGTTTGTCTCTGTCAATATTATTGTGCATTTTTTATTCAATTAGAAATCTTGAATAGCGGTTTTTGTAGACAATTCGTTTTCCCACCATCAAAGCTTCCTACAAATGCTTCGAGGACAAATCGCATTACTGTATTTACCGTCGTTAATTTATATTTTATTGCGTTTTTTATTTCATTTTGTACTTCAACCCTGATAAATGGTTTTTTTTTAAGAATATAAAATATCAATTCTAATATTTATGTTTCCGTGTGGTCTCTTCTATCGTCCCGTATCCGTGTGGTCTCTTCTATCGTCCCGTAATATTATTTTATTATTATTATTATTATTATTATTATTATTATTATTATTATTATTAATATTAATATTATTATTATTATTATTACCATTAATATTAATATTTTTATTATTATAATCAATGTCTTCGTATAAATCATCGTTGGTTTCCGTGTTTTTCGTTCGTATATATACAATCTATCGTACTTAATAAGACATTTTACCGTCTTCAATCGGACAAAAAATGATGTTATTTACGATTAATACATCTCTGAATCCGTGCTGGTGTGTTATTTACATATATATGTACGGTGCTACTCTGAATTCAATTAACTTGCTCACATATCGGTGCTGCAGAACAGTATTTAAATGTTACCATCCATACATTACGAATATTATGTACTCAAAGGGTTGCGAGGTCTAAGATACTATTTAGAATTATAATCTTTTGCGAACGACTACGTGATGACGATGGAATTCCATAAAGTGAAACAACACGCAAACGTATTTATCATTATTTGTATGCACACATTTTGGAAAAAGTATTCGAATAAAAAGACTTATGTTCCGAATGTTACTAAAAATCTATATCAGCTGTAAGAAAAACGAATACACTATGATAAAATTTAATTGATAACTTATTAAATTGTGTTATAACATAATGTACCTATATTACGTGTTCGGTATGGTATAGTTTAATGCATGTATTGACATAATCCGTAAAAAAGAGCTGCCCCAAAGTATGTATTATTAGTATTGTTGTTATCCATTGTCGGATCTACAGAATCAAGTCGAAGTACAATAAAATCACATGTTGTAATCAATTAACGTAGTTTTTTTGAGTCGATTTGAAAATGCATTGGTAATATTATTAGCTTAAATCGAATAACTTGAATTAAGTTCTTGGCGAATGATGATTTAATATAAATGGCGACAACGGTTCGTCAATACGTTACATTGAGTTTTACGACACTTATTATACACACAGTTCGTGCACCACGATGATTGATGAGCCGTTCGATAACAATCAAAGGTTGCGTACGAATCGAATCCCTATAAAAATAACCAGTTAGTGGCATTCGGGGACTGCCGCGATAAAGCTATTGCATATTAAATACATTAGAAGTTGATAAAATTTTAAATTTTTTTATTATTCTAGTTATTCAGGAATTTGTATCATAGAAACTATAGGCCTATGATAACTAAAATATGAATTATAAGTTTGAGATTTAATATTCTCCAAATATCTGGAAAATACGGCTTATATTATGTATATTTATGCCTATGACCTTCGACCGCAGATAGCACTGTATGACAATACGGTTCGCTGCGTGGTAGACAGAGGGGGGGATTACGGGATTCCGCAGGTAGTGGTCACGCTTTTACGTTACGAAAAAATTTTTTTCAGTCACTACACCAGGCCTGCGATAAAAGCTATGCAATAGGTTAACAAAATAATACGTCACGACAACCGTATTGCGTGCATGGTTATCTCGCAACACGCGACCTAGTGACGTTCACGGTTTTTCTGGCAACGGTTCCGAGTTGCGTTCACAACATTAACTGTTATTGTACATAGATTTTTTTGATGGCATACTCGTAAATACGAGTATAAACAAACAGTTGGATTTTTATAGGAATTCTAATTACTTAATGATCATAGTCCAATCTTATCGTTTTACAATAAATATCTAGGCTGTAAATATAGCACGTGTGTACATACATGTGTACAATTACATCGATTCTACGACAACTTTCGTTTAGTTATAGAAAATCTTGAAATAATCGAAATGTGTACTGCGAAATTAAAAAATAAAAACCAATTATCCATTAATTTAATACATAATTATACAAATTTTCAAAAGCATTCGTGTTCGATATAAAAAATATAATTTTAAAAATCGTATAATACGACATAATACTAATTATTACATCTCCTATATAATATGTAAATCAATTATTAGCCTTATGAACAATTGAAAACTATACACATATTTTTGATCAAACCATATCTTATGTAAATTGCTGTCCTCAGTCTGTTAAATTGGAATGATAAATATATCGTTTTCACCGAAAATCACGAAAATAACTGGTCGTAAGCAAAACCGCTCACGCAACTCAAACAGAATTTAGTTTTTGGACTTGAATATTTTGCAATCGCAACATTGGTTAAAATTTATCGAAGAAATTTATAACAAGCAATAATTGTGTTACCATCATGAGACGATGAAGAATCTTACTAAACTAACCAATTATTAAGATAATCGAGACCAATTATTATATTACAAGAACGCATTGTTCATTAGTATTATCTAAGAACTCCTAATTAATTAAATAGATTCAATGATATCAAAAATTGATGATGATAGTTACATATCAATAAAGAGTTCGAAAAAAAAATACTAACACATGCACAGAAAAAAACAAAACGCTATTCATGGATATATTATTTTCATAAAATACATTACAAAAATGAATACCATGAAAGAGCAATAAAAGTATAAAACATTACGAATACGCATTATTTACCTTTTTCAGAACCCGATTACGAACGCTTTTTGGCAGATAAAAATGTATTGAAATAATATTTTTTTTTTTTTTTTGTTATTAAAGGATTTTTATTCAATCTGTTACAAAAATAGAACAATAAGAACAATTGATGAATTATAAAGTAAAATAAATAAAAATAAATAACGACAGATTAGTCTGAGTGTAGAGGCCTCCCAGCGGAGGTACTACGACATGAGTAGGACTAAATTAGGCTAGCAGGTCACGACACCACTGTCTTTTAAGTCTTTTAACTGGACTACCTGGGATAGAAGCAGATGAAAGATTGGAGATTAACGGATTCATGTGATGGGCTAGGCGGCTATTGAAACGTTTGTAGTGAGTTTTGGCTAGTTCGGAGACAAATGGAATTTTTAGGTCAGAGTGGAGGGTGTGGTTAGAAACATAGAAGGGTGCTTTTAGAATGGTACGTAGAGTTTTGGATTGGAATCTTTGAATGCGGTTGATGTTGGAAATTTTGGCAGCGCCCCATAGTTGAATCCCATAGGTCCAGATGGGTCTGAGTAGGAGTTTGTAAAGCAGGATCTTATTGAAGAGTTTCATGTGTTTTGATGTTAGAAGTGGACGAAGGAGTCGGAAGCGGTCGTTAAGTGTACGGGTTTTGCTTATTATGTGAGGTTTCCAGGTGAGACGGCGGTCAATAAGTATACCAAGGTAACGTATGCACTGCGCAGGGGAGAGTGGTTGATTATTGAGGTAAAGTGTTGGGCATACACCGTGACGAAGTGCAAAAGTACCGTGGATGGATTTGGTTTCATTCATTTTTACGCCCCATGTTTTGTACCACGATTCAAGGGAGAAGAGATGATCTTGTATGTAGGAGGAGGCTAGAACGGGATCTGGGCTGGTTGCTAGTATGGCTTTGTCGTCAGCAAAATCACCAACTAAGGTATGGGGTGAAGTAGGCTGGTCAGAGATGTAGAGATTGAAGAGTAGGGGAGCAATTACTGCGCCTTGTGGTACGCCTGCTTTTATTTCAGTAGGAGAGGAGAAGGAAGAACCTACACGTACGGAGAAGAACCGATCTTCGAGGTAGGATTTGAGGATCAGATAGTAGTGGCTAGGAAGGATAAGTTTTAATTTATAAAGGAGGCCTGAGTGCCAGACTCTATCAAAAGCTTGGGAGACGTCAAGGAAAGCACCAGTGCAATATAATTTTTCCTCCAGGGCAAATGAAATTTTGTCAACCAGGCGATGAATCTGATGGATCGTTGAGTGACTGTTGCGGAAACCGAAAGAATCTGGTAGTATTTTAGCTTCATCAACTATTGGGAGTATTCGTTTGAGAAGGAGTTTTTCGAATAGTTTGGAGAGAGTTGGTAGGAGACTTATAGGCCTATATGAGGAAGGACAGTCAGGGGGCTTTTTTGGTTTTGGAATGAGTATTATAATAGAATATTTCCATAATATAGGAAAGTATGACAAACGAAGCATAGCGTTATAAATTTGTGTTAGAAAAATTATGGTTTTTCTGGGAAGGTGTTTGACCACTTCCTTTGAAATTAAGTCAAATCCAGGAGATTTATTTGGTGAGTTTTTCTTAAGATTAAATTCAACTTCGCTTGGGTAAAAAGCTCTAGGAGGAGGATACATTGGAAGAGGAGAGTTAAGAAAGCTTTCTACTTCTTGGATTTTGGTTGGAGAGATAATACTGTGGTGTGGTTGAAATGTGTTTGATAGGTGATTGGCAAATATGTTGGCTTGAGATTGTTCAGACAATGCCCAGCTACCATCAGCATAACGAAGGGTAGGGGGAGGATTGTGAATTCGTAGTAGTTTCCTAGTGGCTTTCCATAGGGAGCCGTCTATGCCAGTGAGAGAAGAAATATAGTTTGCGTAAGACTCCGATTTAAGGTTAGATAGGAGACGTTTCAACTTTTGGGTAAGTGCGTTGTAATGGGATTTGTCAATAGGGTAACGAGTTCTTTGCCAAATAACCCGAGCGCGACGTTTTTGTGAGATGAGAGTTCGTATGTAGGAGGGGAGATGTGGGGGAGGCTTAACGTGCAAGGGCACAGGTTTAGCTGAGTCCCACACAGAGGTTTAGATATTAGTTGTGAGTAGGTTTACTGCGTCATCGATATCAGAGGGAGTCTTTAGTCGGAGTTTAAGGCAGGTTTTTTCAGATAGGATTGTACTAAATTTGTCCCAGTCGATTGGAAATTGTGATAGGGCTGAGGGGTTGACTTTAGCTTGAGGAAGACAGTCTAGCGAAAGTATGACTGGCGAATGGTCTGAGCAAGGGTCAATGAGATTAAATATTTGAGTGTGGAGATTTCTTGGAATCTTAGTGACGAAAATATCCAGGATGTCTGGCATTTTTCGACGGGAGTTAGGCCAGTATGTGTAATTTGGAGGTGCAATGACAGTAGAGTTGGTAGTTAGTATGGATTGGAGGAGAGCATTTCCTCTAGGGTTTGAGGCGCGACAGCCCCACTGTTGATGCTTTGCATTTAGATCACCACCTATGATGTAGTTGTTGTTGAATGTGGAGAAAATTTCAGTAAATCTGGCAGGGGAGATTTTGTGTTTTGGTGGAGAATAAACAGCTGCGAATGTGATAGGGATATTATTAAGTATCAGAGATATTGCGCAGGATTGAATATCGTCAGATATGAAGTTTGGGAGTGGTATGTATTTAAGTGAAGATTTTATATATATTGCTGCTCCTGCATGTGCAGTGTTGTCTGGGTGGTTTGCACTGTAGGAATCGTAACCAGGGAGATTGACATATGAGTTGGAGGTGAAGTGGGTTTCAGATATAAGGACAATGTCAATTCTTTTTTCCTGGAGAGTAAGGAGAAGTTCATTAGTGTGATTTTTTAGTCCGTTAGCATTCCAAAGAAGGGTGAGGAGAGAGTTAGAAGTATAGGAGTTAGGCATTTTGTTTAGTATCAAGGAGCTTTGAGATGACAGAGGTGAGGAGAGTAATTAGAGGATTGATAACAGATTTTAATTCATCTAAAAACTTAGAGAAAACATCAATATCAGTTTTGGGGGAATGGTTGTCGCAAAATTGATTATGAGTGGTGTCGTTACCTGTTACAGTTGCATAGGATCTGGGGCGCGTGTTTGATTGAAGATTGGAAGATGGCGAGCTGGTTGTTGGAGCAGGGCATTGAAGAGGCTGCTTTAGATGAGGTTTCTGAGTGAGTTTGGTTGAGGTGAGTGGGTGACGGCGGCGGTTTTGGAGCTCCTTGTGAACAGTGCAGCCTTTGTAGTTGGCTGGGTGACTGCCGGAGCACAGCGCGCAGGTGGCGGGAGTGTCAGGCGTTTTTACGCATACTGAAGTTGGGTGGCCTTCACCACATTTAACACAGCGTGGGGGGTAGGAGCAGTAAGCTCTTGTGTGCCCGTAAGATTGACAGTTAAGGCATTGTGGAATATCGCGGCGTTTGTGAGGTTCCTCGACTTTGACTAGTGTGTGCAGGATTGACTTGACGTTGAAGATGTCTTTGTTGGAGGGGTCAGGCTCGAGATCAACAAAGAACATGGGAAGAGCCATTTTTGTTTGGTGATGCTTTATATTAGTGACTTGCCTAGTTGAGAACCCAATTTCCTCAATTGCCGAGGAGATATCTGAAGTTGGGGTAGAGGGGTGGAGATTTCTTATGACCACTCTGTAAGATTTCTCTGATTGAAGCTGATAGGTATGGAAAGATGCGTTGTTTTCATTTAGGAAGTGGATTATTTTTCTATAGTCATCAGATTTTTCGGCTTGTACTTTTAAATGGGTAGATGTCGATTTGCATACGAAGTTGTTTGACCCGGTTAGTTCTGTAAGTTCGGAGAGTAGGGCTGAGTAATTTAATACGCCTTTGATAAAAATGGGGGGCGGCAATGACACTTTCGTTGATGCATGTGTGGTGGTATCAGATGGCTCCTGGCTAAGAGACTGAGGTGGGACGTCATTATCGTCAGATTCAACAGTATTAGAGAGAGCGCTATAGCGATTAGGAGAGGCAAATAGCTTTGTTTTTTTGGTGGTTTCATTGGGCGGCATTGTTAGTGTCATTGGTGATGTAGGTAGGGATCTTTTGTTAGATTGCGTTGAGGCCTTTTTTTTTTTGCTTGATTACCTGTTGCTTGTTTATAATTGTAATTGGCGATACGGGTTTATTATTAATATTGGAACAGCCATGCGACATGGTGCGACGGTTTAATCTAATCGCGGAGTCCAAAGGTCACCGTGCGCGACGGTGCCTTGGAGAATAGAATTAGATATTCTATTAAATTAGTTGTTGATATATTGTAGTTTGAACAATAAGAAATAATAGTTTATGTTAATTTTTGTTTTAATACAAGAAACTTATATTTACTATCCTCGGAAAAGGGTGGTGTCGATGACTTGCAGATCTGCGGTAGCGACGTCAATTTAACACGATTAACTGCTTCAGAAGATGAAGCGCCCGTAAGGTTCCGTTAATATTAAGATAACTAAGTTATACATAACACTGAGATAGCGATACGTGTGCACTGCACGACTGGCGTGACGCGACTGTATTGAAATAATATAAAAGTTAAATGATTGCATGCGATTATTTATATGTTAAGTTGCAATTTGTAAATACCATTTTAATATTTCACAACAATGTTTATTGAATTCAACTCTAAAAAACCGGATGGGCCTCTGCTGTACAGTTGGGGGTGGAGTGCACCTAGTTTATAGGATATGTCATTATTACAATGGATTTGTTAAATTTGAATGCAATGATAGATATCACTGTATACGAATAACGATTCTGAACGGAGTTAATATGTTTGTCTAGGATATAATACATTGTTATTTATAAATATTGTAAAATTATATTTTATTTTGAAACAATAAATATATTTATTATACAGCGACATAGTTAAATTATTTAAAAATAACGCATGTAGTTATTATAATAATACCTTATAATAACATATAGTATATATAAAATTTTTTTAGGTTATGTTTGGTTTTTGAAACACTGTTAACAACACAGATATATACAATGTATATGTATATACACCATAGGTATATTGATAACACGGCTAAAGATATAGATATAGTTTCTATAGCCGTGATTTATATAAAAAAAAAAATTGAAATATAATGCAATAGTATGCAATTTCGTGAAAATTAAAATTTCAAGCCGTCATAAAACTGTCATAAAATTTTTGCTTTTAAGTTTGGTAGAATTTGTTTTAAATATTTTTGAAGATTAGCTTATGGACAACATAGTTTAAAAATTTTGAACCTTAAGTATGAACAGAAAACATTTTATGAATTTTTATCTACAAAATAACTTGCAAATTTTCGCAATTTTTACATATTTCGTATAAATTGGAATTTTGAGCACTTTTAAAAAAAAATTGTGACTTACGATTTTAGATTTTTTTTATCAGTTAAGGAATAACTTATAAGAAACCTTGTATTAAATTTTCAAGATTTTCTGGCCGGCCAAAAATATTTTATCGTTATTTTAAAAAAAAAAAATTAAAAAAATTAAAAATTTCAATTGTCTATAAATAGCTCAATAAAAGTCAAAATACTTTAAAAATTAAACGGTGTATAGAGAACGCTAATCTAAACATTTGGTGAAAATTTCAAGTATTTACATCGATTAGTTTTTGAGTTATAGCAAAATAAAAAATTTGATTTTGTCGAAAACTGGTTTTGCGTAAAATTTCCCGTTTTTCCCTTATTTTTTTAGGGTTTTCCCGTCGCATTTAAAAAATACTGAAAATTTTTTACTTTTGACTCCCCAAAGTACCAACTAGATTCACTTTCCTTTCAGAAAAGTTGCTATATTAGCAAATCGAAGCATTTTTATTGCCAAAAAAGGTGTCGTCAGACACAAAAATAAAAAATTAAAATAAAAAAAAAAATTAAAGAATAAAAAAATAAAAAAAAAAACACACATCATTGTAAGACCAATAGATTCCATCACTCCGTTCAGAATCTAAAATAAAAGTGCGTTATTTGTATTCTTATTAATTAACGGTAGGCATTTTCATTTAATTATAATTATAATTAGCGAATTAAATGATCAATCGACGAAAAAAAAAATGTTCGTCTTCACACTTTCTGCCAATCTTTATCTCGGCCAACCCCGTGGCCTTTTCCATTTAACGTCCCGGAAATTTTTTTTTTTTTGATATTCAAATTAATTTAATCAGTAATCAAAACAAACAAAAAATCTCGGAACAATAAAAACTATTTAGTGATGATCTCCTTGGCATTTAAATATAATTATTGATTACGCAATAAGTATGAGCAGAGTTGCGAAGTAATAGTATTTACTGAAATAATAATAGTATTAATATAATGTTATTTGCGTTCAATAAACATCAGCTGCTGGTTTGGAAAATTGTATAAAAGTTAAAGATCATGGCAACTAAGTGTTAAAATTACTTTTGTGTTATTGAATTACATTATAATACTAACGAAAACGTTTTAAATATTTTCCCTCTTTTTTCGGTAAATTTAATTATAAGCTAGTGCGTTTAACAATAGAAGATTGGATTCGTAGAAGAAAAAAAAAACTTTTAGTTTTATTGTCATTATCTCTTTTTTTTTTTTTTACAAACTAAATGTCAGATATAATTAAAGGTTTCTAAATCGATTGGTTCTATTAATAGTGGACACTATAAAGTTTGATACAAGGCAATTTTTATTTTCTTATGGTTCACTTTATAATACAACATTTATTAACGTATTGCTCTCCTGTACTCCAAGCGCAATAAATGGAACAAAGGACCTACTAGTATTGATTAAAAAAACAATTTAGCATGAAACTTTTTTAAACATAAATCCATTTAATATCGAGGTGTAATTAAATTATCTGAAGCAGAACGTTTATTTTAATCAAATACATTTGTTTGTTTGATTAGGAAATTATTGTCACGGTTTTTTCGCAGAGGTACCAATATAATTACAACAAATATAGCCAAATATAGGATTAAACCCATATACACTTCATATTCAAAAATGTATGCGAGGAATATGATTATTTAATAATAAAAAAAAAAAACCTTATTAAAATCATATTTTAGTGTTTTTTGTTTTTATGTAGTATTATTTTTAATTTAAAGCATTTACATTAGTTTGCCGAAGGAAGTTTAAATAACAGCAAATTATTATGATCAGAGGCGACAAATATGTCTAAGTTAGTCAAATACTTTTACAATAAAATATCGTTAATTTGAATTAAAATTTTGAAGTCAGAAATACGTGACATTATTTTCATTATTATATCGTGCTTTGTATTGATTTTAAATATATATTTTAAAATACTCGGTTCGTATTGCTTGAAATATGGCGTTTATTGTCAATAAAATGCATGAAATATTTAGAAAGGACTATTTTGAATTTCTTCATTTTGCAAGGATAAAATTCTTACGGATTCGAAAATGTTTTGAAGTGTTAAGCAGACAGGTCAGCGGAAACACTTTTAAATACTCGTGCACACTCGAAATCGAATGCGTGTATTATTATTCTACTTTAATACTGATTGTAACTGGAATTATCACGTATGGTTTACGAATTTACTGTTAAACACATTTAATGATTTTGAAGGAGCATAGTCTGAGAAATGGTTCCCTATGTTCTTGGGCCAAAGGGCACTGCCCCATTTTCCCATTTAATAGCTACTGCGCCTCTGTTCACGGTTGTTGTGATAGTCCCAAGAAGAGTGAGTTTCGAATAAACTAATTTATAACTTTTATAACTAAAACCGCCTCCACGTGGTGTCTTCTGGGTTACTCTAAATGGTTCTAATTTTATTAGGGGAATTTACATTAGTGTAATATGACGACAAACTGTTTTTAGAGGAATTTACATATGCCCTACTCGATGTAATTTTTATCTAAGTATCTTAACAAATCTTTCATGTGTTCTAAAAAAACTAGAAAACGCATTAAAACTGCCCTTCTCAATAATTAACAAACATTAAAGAAAATAAAAGATTCTTATAATGGTAATTGACTTTGTTAAATAATATACGAAACTGTCTATGATTCAAAGCTCAACCTAACATTTTGTTAATTGTTTTTCCATCAAGTGTTGATCTATATCGTTTTACGCTAACGACCAATGATTACGCAACTCTACATCCGTGATTATCAGATGACTGGTCATGAACCCCTATTTTTTTTAAATTTTTTTTAATTTTTTTTTATTGTATATGACAGTGAGCCCCTATAGAAATCACTGTTACGTTTTGTATTAATCAACGGACGATTAACACCAGTTCTAACACTGTAACAGCGGCTTGTTCAAAGTTTGACACTAATGTCACCGTTACATTAATCCGTACACCAGCTTAACAAACAGGTAAATACATTTAGCTGGACATTTAGTCCTTAGTTGATAGGGAGTTTGAGTTAATAACTGCCGTTTTGAGTCAATAGTCGTTGACGTTTAACGTATGAGCTATAAAACGTGATAGGACCCCGTACCGAATTGATAACGCTAAATATACAACCATGTATAGTTAACTCGTAGGATATTAGGACGCAAAGGTGTACGGAAAAGGTTAGGATTATTATATGCATTATTTTAAGCCGTTTAAATTTAAAAAGTAGGTCATGTACTCCATCAAATGTTTGAAACACATCAAAAAATACCCCACACGAGAGTTTTTCTCGTATAAAAAATAGCTGTTGTATTGTTATATATGTATGTGATGGACAAGCCGAATTGGGTGGAATTTTAAGCATTATAGGATAAGCCTTTCAAATTGTACGAATTTTCTATAGATAAAGTCTATTTATATTTAGAAATTATATTAATCTAACCAGTAAAAGGAACTTATGGGCTTATGAGGATAGATCAAGTATTTTGGTCTGTTCAGCTTGTGAACATTTATAATGGTTCTGAGTGCAACCATTTCTTTAAATTGTGATCATAATGTAGTGTTGTACTCATGAAAATCTACGGTAGTTTTTTTTTCAGGAATTCGATCTTGAGTGATGTCAGGATGCTCTGTCATAACTATTTACCTTCTCTTAAGTGTCGCATATTCGACCATTAACGACATAAATCATTAAGAGGATTAATAAGAATAAATTATTGCTTGTCTCGTATTCTACTGATGTATAAATGAACGAGGAAAATATGAATAAAATAATTACATATTTTCAAAATTGTTTGATTTTCCTTTGACTAATAACGTATTATTATACTATAAATACAATATGTGCTATATAATTGATTGACTTTATTTTCATAATACTAAAATAAAAATTGTCGTTAGTTTCTAAGTGTCAGTTAAATTTTAATTCAAACATTTTAGTAACATCAATGAATAACAACAAATGAAAAAAAAATTAAAAATAAAAATAAAATTAGTTCGTAAATTTTATGATTTTTTTCAAATTTTAAACGTATTCAAAAACATGATCAAATAGGTATTATAAATTAAGTACCTATTTTAAGTTATAAAATCATATTGTTTATATTTGATGTACTCATTTGACGAATAATGAAAATGTTTATTATGAAAAACGATAGTTAAATTCGTTTTATAAAATTAAAAGTTAATACAACGGTAGTAAGCCACTTATACCATTTAAACCATTTATAGTTTTCTCTATATATATATATATATATATATATACATAAGGAATTAATAGTCAACTAGTGATTACAAATAGTTGTTAAGTGTATGCAAGGAAAAAATAAAATGTATGTTATATATTCCAAAAATCGAAATCTAATTTATACTTTTAAAATGTAAATGTGTCTGTTAAGCACTACAAATCACTTTGTTGTAGATAGTATTTATATTATCGTTAATTTTTTTCTAGGCGTAATTACGGTTTATCTAAATTTGGCTGTATGAAAATACCCATAAACTGTACTGAAAACGAAAATGTATGCTTCTGTCTTAAACAGAATCCAGATTTTATATTAAGTACGAAGAGAGTGATATAGAGAAAAAAAAGAGAGAAAGAAGACAACATGGCTTGAAAATGATTTCATTAAACGTGAAAATAACGAAAATCTGTAAGTTTTCGAAAGCCGTTTTGGCTATTAAACATGATGCACTGTATTCTATGTGATACAATTTTATTGAGGTAATGCAATGAGACTAGCAAATAATTCGCGAAAAAATCAACAAACATCGCCACATTGTGGTTGAGTAGCGCACCAAAACTCATCGTACGCAAATGGCTTTTCCACGGCTTAAGTGCATCAATTTTTAAATTTTTTTTCTTACATCACTGTTGAAGTTTCCGAACTTTATGTATCATAATTATAAACCAAATCGCATTTACATCCTGTTCTCGACGACTTCGTATTCATCATTTATTATCAGATGCACTCTACATGTATTGTTCTCGTTTCTTTCGTATTTTTTTACGGTTGCGGAGTCATAGCTAACGGCTATGATTAGCCTTTGTTACGAGAAATATGGAATATCGGACAATTTACACGTTGCTCGAGCAATTTAAACCTCGAATTTAAATAAATGATTACAAAGTACAAAATGTCTTGAAAAGCACAAAAACTCGACTGCTCAATCATATTTATCAATTATTGTTCATATATTGTTGTCTGTATTGGCATGACTATTTCTTTTATCAGTGTGATATGGGAAAACAAATAAATATGACATCGAATAATATAAATAGCGAGTAAGAAATATTATACTGAATCAGTATTACTGATATTTCATACTTTTTTCTGTATTATAATAGAGTTGTAAGAAATTATTAGTGAAATATTTTACAGTATACTATTATATGTTTAACAATTATTTATTTCTATTCGAGGTTCAAAATGCTCAGGGAGGACTAAATTGTCCGAGCAACGTGTTCATTGTCCGTAACGTACACATAAGTATACAGCGTGATATAGGTATATGCTAAATAAATGTGCATACATTTCATATGTGTATGCGTGTGTTTTTGTGTGTGTGTGACTCTGTCTAGGATAGGGATGATTTTTATGTTTGGGAAACCGTACGTGTTTCATGTTAACAAAGTTTAATGTTTTATGTGTTCAACGACAATAATGATATAATATTATTGCAACGTAGAATTATAAATGATAGCAAATTAAAAACGAACATTGCGGTTCAGTGGTGAATTTAAAGAGATAGATGAAAGTAATATATTATCATCCCCGTGATATTTCGCTTTATATATTTTTATTTTTATTGTATTTTTTCTACATTATATTCTGATTTTAAAATATACATCTATACTTAGATTGAGTTAAAAAAAATATGAATTTAGTCTGTAGTCGAAAAGGTTATAGTATTTTACAATCCGTATTTAAGGTATGTCTTGCATTTTATTTATATTTATCCTTAGCAAAAACCATTTCAATACACCAGTCTGACGGGTATTTATTTATTTTCATTATTAATTTTGTAACGATTTATTACAATATGTTTGATTATTTCAACATTTTGAAACGGAAACAAAAGTAAAATGTCGTGTCAATAATATACTGATTGATGAACTTAGTTTAACATATGTGTATAAATAATAATAGATTTCAAATCAATACACTATTGATTAGATCTTTGGTCGATAAACCATTATATTTTGTTTGCGCTCATTATAATTTATAATTTGTAATACAATTTACATACGTAGTTTCAGCGTAAACTAAATATAGTATGCAATATATACAACTATATGTGTATTATTACGTGACTCCGTCAAGATTTTTTGTTGACAGTACTGCATGTATATAGGGTACTTTTAAGACAAAAAAATAAAAATACATTTCTTTTTCACCTAAACGAATAGTTTTACACTGACTGGTGGTAATAAAGCATTCATAGTGACTCACAAAATGACTCTTTTTATAATGGATATTTTTTTATTTTTAGGTCGATTTTAAGATTTTTTTTTTTTAAAAAAAAAAAATAACAATTTTTTAGTTTTTCATAAGTTGTTTCGTATTATGCCAAGGTTTTTTTTCGTTTGTTTGGTTAAAATCGTCTGGTTGTCACGGAAAAATAAAGCGTAAAAGTGTAAAATAGTGTATACGTTATAATATAACACATGAATAAAGTTCCTGGCAGCCAAAACTCACGTCGCTCAATAAATTCAGTAAAATGATGTAAATTATATTAACGGTCGTCGCAACACTAGTTGCCTGTATTGGTTATTGTGAGTAGTAGCCTAGTAGACGTCGGCTATTGTATTCTTATAATTCTTATAATTCTTATATCCTATCCTTTTACTACCGATAATCGTACGTCTACCAGCCTTATACGTTATTACGATCCACTACGTTTTTTTCGAATTTTGTTATGCGGCTCCTGGAACTACATACAATGCCAGATTACCCAGATACATTGTCAGATCTGATTCTTAGTTGAATGTCAAAATATTATACTTAACACGTAGTAATGAAGACAGACACGTTTTATTTCGGCCTGCAACAATTATTGTCCTGTGCAGTGATGTTGTAAACGTATTATGCGTATTATGTTTATAATACATTATACGAACGCATCGAGTAGCGCTGAAGTCCGTACCGAGGTCGACCCGACCAATTTTCTATAAAATTGTTCTAGGGGGTCGCATTCGGTAGCCTGCACAAGTCTATACGAAAATCTAATAAAAGTTCAAGCTAAGGCTAAAAAATCGCCGGACCAAATGTTTTAGCCTTCGGCGCTACCGTAACAGACCTAAGGAAACGTGACGACTGTGCAGTATATTTTAGCGTCTTACTCCGCAATACTTCGACTATAATACCGTGCGGCTTTATAGTGCGTCATTCTTTATATATTCTTTATATTCTTATACTTAAGTTTTGTATTATTCGTGAGATTAATTAATAATAATTAGTGATTTGTAACACGTGAATGCGCTCATATCGCGTGCCATTATGCCATGCAACGTTACGGCGTTAGATATGAGAAAAACAACTTTTATTAAAAGCGAACAGCCATGGTCAGTGTAAACATTTAGACATAATTATTACAAAACTCATGATACAAATTACAGTAGAATCCGCTTATTACGATGCCGTATATAACGATATTCCGGATAAAACGATCCATGTATTCGGTTGGTTTTATATCCCACGTAGGTAATGTTTTCGTCATCCGGATACAACGAATTTCGGATATTACGATCTGATTCTTTAGGTTCCTGGAAGATCGTTTTAAGCGGATTCTACTGTATTTATATAATACAAATAATATATAATATGAATAGTTATAAAATATAATAATAAAATACTATATTTAATACTAACCAATGTACAATAATTAATAAGTTGTTTAAAAATAAAATATAAAAAATGCTAGTTTGTATTATTTAATAAAATATTAGGAATATAAATATTTATGTACTCGTATAATATTAATATATATATATATATATATATATATATATATATATATATTGCGTGTCATGCATGATGAGACGTATTTATTTTAGTTATCTTAAATCCAATACATTTTTTTTAAAGAGTCTTTGGACAGAGACGGTGCAATTTCACGTGCCCCGTACCCAAGACGACCAACAAACTTCCCAATTTCCTATTTGATACGGTTCTTTAATTGGAATGTTTACCTAACAAATGGACTCAACTAACTTGTCTTGGTTATTTTCGTTTGTTTCCCATTAGAACGTTAGTTGTAGAACTATTCTTTAATTTTTTGTTTGGTCAAAGAGGATTATATCAACCAGCTTTGATGACCACTATATTCAGCTAAGAAGTCTCCAAAAGACCAATTTAGTTAATTGTTATATACTACCTTTACTGTGGTATAAGAATAATATATTACCCTGTGGTAGATGGAAACCGAACGGATTGTCATTATTTAAACCTAGAAATGCGATTAATGACGGTATTGTGGATATAATGGATTTCAACTTTCGCGACTTTTGTTAACACGGCGTGCGAACCGTATTTTAATATACCGTACACCTATCTTGCAAAGTGATCGACTCACTTACCGCTGACGTGAGAAAAATTTTTCAAAATGACTGATCGTCCGGCTTATAGCGAGAAACGCGAATTTCTAGGATCCATTACCTGTCACTAAAACAAATTCCAAACGCCATTATATTAATACACTTTCACTTTTTCGACAAACAAGTGATGACGCGCAGACATATTTCGTCTATCCCGCAATATTGAAAATACTCGCGTGGAAACGTAACGGTGTGATTCATGATCAAACAGAACTGCAGCACGATATAACCCTGATAGAAATGTATTATTATAATATGGCGTGACATTTTTTTTTGTCGTCCAATGGTTTTAAAAAAATAAATTTTTATTTAAAAATAATTAACAATCACGGATAACGGTAGCTTGTTGTTATTTTTTTTATGGCCACGGAGATCTTTAGGGATGATGGGGTCGGTATACGAATTTCCTCGTATGATTTATTTGTTTACTTAGACGAGTGTAATATTTTATTCCACCGCGTTCATATTTCCCCACGTGACGACGGGAAAATATGAAAAACGTTGCGACATCCGAGGAAATATGTAGAGCGTTATACGGCAGCGTTCGCTGCGCAGTAAAGAAAACCGCCGACAAATTCTTAGTAGCGATCCCGGTGAAACCGGAATGCCGCGCACCGCACGAAATGCGTCCCTTTTGCGCACACATTGCTATTGCCTGTATTATGATAATAATATTATGATGGATTACGTTTTTGAGCGGATAAGAAGAACGCATTTGGATTTTCGAATTTAAAATAATATCAAAAACACCGCTTGCGCAGAGACAATGTTAGTAGTACCGTTATGGACGACAGTATTTTTATCGAGACGTAATGCACGTGCATGCACTGAAGTACGAGACTTTCACCCCGTACGGTATGGGTTGAGTGGCATCGAAACATCATATTGTTCGATTACGATGCAGTCAGGCCCGGCTCAAGTGTTTAAACAAACATAGGTGAAATTTAGGCACATTTCCCCCCCCCCCCCAATTAAAATGTTTGCAATTAAACAAGACATTACGTTTGTAAGTCGTTTGTAAAGGTTTGTAAAAACAAAATTTTTGTTTGTAAAAATAAACATAAAAAGTTATTAAAAATCAAAGTGGGGGCTGGAGAAACGGGGGCATTTTCAAAAAACCCAACTTTTTTAGTAAAACAATTTTTTTTTTTATTTACAGTTTTACTGATCATTCGTTATTTCCATATGAGACCTTATAGTTTAATAACCTATTTCCACAACCATAGTCCTGTATCAATTTATCTTTGAATAATATAGCACGTTCAATGATACATTTGTGAGATAATGCACCTTTTTTTGGCATAGTTGAAGTTAATTATAAAATGTAAGTTATTAAATAACAAAGACCTATATTCTACCATAAAAATAAAATTATTAACTTATTTTATAACAAAACGTGGGCAGTTGTATTATGATTTATGAATTATGTATTGATATCTTTATCATATTATAATATCGGCACGTGATTAGTAGTGCCCTTTCCACACTAACAAATGTGTGCTATCGTAAATAACAGTCGAGTTTGTAATCAAAATCTTCGTAAATTACGAAATACGGGCTTCCCAAAAAATCAATAAATCACACACTTCCAGACTATGAATATTCCCTATATTATATTTTACTAATGATACAATACATTTATTGTTTTTTAAATAATTATAACCTATTAAGTATTATTAGTATTATAAGTATTATTATATTTGTTGAATTTACATTTGATTATTTCAAATTATTCAGATGACTGCAATAATTTAAAATGTACAATTTAAGCAAAGAAATATAATTATATTATAATATACCTACTTATTCACTATTAAGTATCATATTGAGTATGTAACGCAGAGTGTACTAACACTACTAATAACTATATATTACTATAAATATCACAATATCGTTTTACAAATAAAATTTCTAGTGCATACCATTACAGTGGCGTATATAAGGGGAAGACGTGGGGGTTAGATCCCCCCATTGGCATTATTATTTTTTGTTTTTGCTTGGAATATTTAGTATGTACTGTGCATTATAATGTAGTATTTTAAATCATGATCAATCGTGCTATTGAATTTTAACATTTTTTTTTCAAAACTAAATACCATTATAATTTTATTTTGGTTTATTTATAGCAAAGTAATGTGTATTTGGTCGAAATGGTCGATGACGACTATGATTATTTATACTTTATTATATATAATTTATAACTTATCTTATTGAATCAATTAAAATTATATTTATTGTTTCTTATTCTTAAATATTTTACTACCTAAGTAAAAAGTGTTGATAGGGTGGGGGATTTTCCAATTTTCCCCTCCAATTTAACTATGTCGTTTTCTATATTTGATCCCCCCTTTCGGAAATCATGTCTACGCCACTGTACCATTATACCAATATATTTTTACCCATGGTCTTACTATATTACTATAATATAAAGGTTAACCAATAACAGAATAACACTAATCTTTATAATACATTGTTAAATATAATATAATAACTATACTATACCTACAGTATTTATCATTATTATCTGATTTGTCTTAAACAATTTTAAACTATAAGTGACGGCAACATTGCATGCAAAATGGGCGCATTTGGGCTATAAATAAGTGTAATAAGTTTTTATTTTGAAAAAAATACATGTAATCCTCAGGGCACAAGTGGGTTACTGCCATAAGCGGCACTTGGTAGAAACTCATGTGGGTGCAAACGTTTATGGTGATTTACAAACCTTTGGAGGGGGGGGGGGGGTGTTTTCCCATGCCACCTAATATTTAACTACTACTATTACAAAAGTAATAAAAACATCTTTATGTAAAACTTTATAATATATTTATATATTTCAATTAGTATAATATATAATTGTAAATATTAGATATAACTTATAAATATAATATAAGGTACCTATTTTAGATATTAAACAATAACCATTATCCAATATATAAATAAGGCTACAAATAACATAACAAGGATGATTAAAATATCTATTTATTCTCAACAAAAAAACATTTACCTAGGTAATCTGAATGATTTAATTTTCTTAATGGAACATTAATATAAATAATACATAATATGACAAGCTATATAATTTTACTATGATAGAATACATACAACATATAATTATTTATTAAATATTAAATTAATTATTTATTAAATATGATATTAATAAAATATAAAACAAACACAAATATTATTAAATTATTTTTAATGTCAATAGCAGCCAAGAACTATCTGACGTGGTTAGTGACTATATAGATTACATATTATAACTTATAATTTCAATTATTTTCACATTTAAATATCACATGCCACATTTATATTATTATTATAAAAAAACATAATAATAATTATCAATAGATTAGCTACACAAATAACATGAAATATGAATATTGACTGAACACAGCTACCATTATATTTATTTACAATACATTATCCACAGGCAACATTGAACATATAATTGTATTTTGAAACTAACCATTAATTAAAATACCTTCTGCAGTCATATTTAGGCAGGATTCTGTTGTAGCCAGAGAAATGCCCATGCTGTTAATTTTATTTATATTATCATCAGTGTCGTCAACTATAGTTAAAAATAGACAAATTAAATATTAAAACTTCATAGTATATTATGACAACACACACAAAATAATTTAATGAAACTGAACTTACTCATAACATCTGCTGATTTTTTTTTAAAAAAATCCGTTATAGTAACCTTAGTATGGTTAGGTTTAAAGTCGGCTTTTCTTTTGTTTTTATTAAGTTCATCCATAATTATTATAGGTACCCAGTCAAAACTATAGTCTATAATAGTAATTAAATTAAAACTGAGAAAAACACTCAAAACAGTAAAACACAGTAACGTCTAGTCTAAATTAAAAAGTTGTCAATTGTCATCGACTATCGAGCATTTGAGCGAATGAGCAATAGCCAATAAGAGTAATCAATAATCATATAAACAAAATGAATAAGCTCAATCCAGCCGAAAACAATTTTATATAATCTGTGATCAAATAATCACAGAAATGAGATAATCACAATAGCAGAGCTTGTGATAGTCGTGTTCATGCATAGATAATAAAGATATCCTTATGTGTTCGTGGTACTCTTTTTAAATTTGAACCGTATCGCTATCTAGTGACGAATTTGCTTATTGCATTATTTGATTATTAAAATATAATATAATATTTTTGACTGTTGTCTGTTTTCTGTGGGTGCAAAATGATACTTTTGCCCCCCTAGAAAAATTTCCGTGGGTGCAACTGCACCCTCATGCCCCCCCCCCCAGATGCCGCCACTGGTTACTGCTATCAATATATGTCTATAAATTTCAATTTTTCACAGTAAGTACAAATGTACAATAGGTACTACTACTAGTATTTATAATAAATGATATCATGTTTTTTTATATTCTGAGTGGAAAGATGAATTTATTGGTTTTACAATGATATTGTGGGTTTTTTTTTCAGTCATTAACATTTATTCTAGTAGAAATAAATATTTTCAACATCAAAATTTTTTCTGAGTAGAAAGTGAACCTATTAGGTACTTTTGAGGTCAAATTGTAAAATTCACTGTAGTTTTCAAAAGCAACAGGAAAAAAAAAATCAATACATTTAGCAAAAATTGTAATTTTTATGCAAAACCAGTTTTGAACAAATTTTTTTTTATCTTCAGTATCTAAAGTTGTAGATTATCTTAAGAACACCTCAAGTTTAATTTATACAATTTTATTCTAAACTGATATTATAATATATTATGTTGTTAAGTTTTATCAAATTGATAGTTGATCATTATTCATTAATAATAAACTGTTAACATTTTTTCACCAACCAACATTGATTTATGTTCCTCATATTAAAGTAATAAAATAATAAAATAATTTTATTATTTACCCATACAAGGAATTATAATTTATTTTATATTACTCACATTAGAATCCGTATGAACATGGTATTAACCATTCAAGAAAGCTAAAAAATATTAGGTACTAATACTGCTATTTAGATGGGGCTACAATATTCAAGTAAGAAAAAATTGGGAAACTAACATGGTTTTTGGTGGAGGGAAGTGCGACAGCTTCACCATATTTACGCCTATGACAATAAAGATTTTATTATTATGCTTTTGGGCCAGTACATCTCCACCTGGGCTGATATACTCTCAGTCCGCCCTTGACTATAAGGTCTCATTTGGAAATAACGATGGATCAGTAAAACTGTAAATAAAAAAAAAAATTGTTTATATAAAGCTTTACAAACGACTTTCAAACGATTGAGCTAAAAAATATTGGATTTTTCCCCCACTTTGATTTTTTAATAACTTTTTATGTTTATTTTTACAAACGAAAATTTTGTTTTTACAAACCTTTACATACGACTTACAAACGTAATGTCTTGTTTTATTGCAAACATTTTTAATTGGGGGGGGGGGGGGAAATGTGCCTGTGAAATTTAGTTTTTGCCGCCCCTTACATGTAAATATTTTATCAAATATTTTTTTTTATACATAAAAATTGTCCAGGAAAAATGCCGCCCTAGGCGTCGGCCTATGACGCCTACCCCTTGAGCCGGACCTGGACGTAGTACACGGTTTCATTTCATGGTACATTACGCGACACGTCTATATTGAATAGCCGGTCTGAAGCTATGGATTTCGACAGTTGTGTCCTTAAATTTTTGTCAAAAAGATATAATTGATTTGGCGGCGAATTGACTCCCAGGCGAGATACCACGTAGGTTTTCTGCACTCTCCTCGGTCAACTCGGTAAATATAATAATAATAATAACGACGATGGTAATAATATTAATGGTTATCGTTAGTGAAAAGCCGCGGGGAATCGTTTTTGTGCCGAGGAATCCTGCTGAAACCGTGTGACGTGTCCTACAAAGATATTGCGAGTTCTAAAATTATTCTGGTTTGTTTAGGACGTGTAAAAATAAAAATAATTGGAGTTAATTAATTTCAGTTTTATTGACAATGTTGATAGTGTTTGTGATATATTTATATTTGTTGTACAATAAAAAATAATAAATATAAATATCTCATATATTCTTGAAATAAAAAAATCCAAAAACGTACCACGCGTTTCACTAGAGAATAAATAATACAACATAATAATACATATTATGTACTTACTCTAAAACGTTTTACAAGAAATTGAAGTACATTTGCGCGAGTATATTTTCTTTTCCGTCGTTTCAATCGATTGAATTGAGTTTAATGCAATATTTTTATAACACAAGTAATATTAAATATTTATTTTATTAAATTAGACTGTGAAAAAAAAACGAATCTGTTAAAGCGATTCAAACTTTAAACTCGTTATTTGTATTGTTTAAGTACTCATCATCTGTATGAATTTTACATGACTCGATGACTAAAAAATTCTTAGATAATACTAATTAATATTTTTAGAATTATATTTTTTTTATTTCACTCAGGTCAGGAATATGTCACGAGTGTGGGGAACCGTTGGCGTTTACGAATTTCATCTAAAATATACAATATAATTTTCTTAAATTATAATATATATTTATATATTATTTTATGTTGCATTATTATTTTTTTTTTTTTTACTGATATAATGTCATATAAAATATTATTAAGAAAATTGTTAACAATTTTTAAATTGCAATCGTTTCCATACATCTATTTAGCGTAGAGTAAAATTAAGACCGAATGGTGGCCCACTCTATGTGTAAGTAACTATAGGTTCGATATAATTATCTAAACATTCCTACGTAACATATTATATGATACTTCGCCGTACAATATACAAGTAAGTAAAAACTGGCAACAGTGATAGATTGTTTCTCCTATGAGAAAAAAACACCAACTCGAACACACTATCGGATGAACATAAATGTGTATATAATCGCAGTAAGTTGAGAGGCTCTCGGTGTCCGAACTCTGCGCGTTTAGAACACTTAAAATTGCTACTTCGAAATTTAATACGCGTGCCATTCACCGAGAAATCGTAATTATTTCTTGTTGGGCAAAATTCTACAACATTATTGTTTAATATGTACTACCACAGCGATTACAACGCAAACAAATGTAAACTATTTCTCTGTTTGACCGTAACAAATATATACTCGTATGTGGTACCGATTATATTATAACATTGTATAATACAACGTTTAGAAGACAAACATTTTTTATTTTGTTTAATTCAAATGCTGCAACTGTTTATGTTTAAATTAAGATGTTGTGCATAACTTAGTTTTCAACTTTACCGCATACGCCGAGATTTCTGTACATTTGTGTTATATTCATTTATATGAGACACATCGATGGCAAAAAAATCGTGTTTTTGTACAATAAACAATGTTTAATTCACGTTTCTACGGAAACGTTACGGGCGAAAATTTGCCGGACAAACGATTTTTTAAATCGATGTCGTATTAATTGTTTCGGTAACATTTTTTGCCCCAGAAAAAATCAATCCATAATGAAATAATATTTTGCGCGAAAACTAAAACGAAATTTTATACTTTTACCAAAAGGTCTTGTACGCAAAAAAAATACAAAATGCATACCGTAGTATTTTTAAAACAGTAGTTATAACAACGATCATTAGAAAAACAAAATTCGAGAGCAAAACGTGTTTTGTTTCATGAATTTTTTCCCTGTTCATATTTTTATTTGTAGTTTTTAGCCACAGCACTGTTCGCAGTACATACATCATTTTAATTCAACGCGTATATGAGTACAATGATAATAAAATCTTATATCAAATATATTTATAATGTCCTCATGTAGTAACGGTGGAATAATTTTTTTCGGCTGCTTAATTATTTCAATACATGCACATTCTATCTACAAACGTATTATTTGTTGAACAAAGTTATCTTGACTAATATTGGTTTTTGAAGAGGCCGAAAATATTTAAATTAAAAAATCAAATCAAAAAATTAAATTAAATTAAATCAATCAAATCAAATTAAATTAAATTGAATTGAATTAAAATTAAATTAATAAGAGCATTTCTCCTTAACACGAATACATGAAACATAATTAAATATATCATTGTCGATACGTTATATATTTTCATCAGTCATTGATATAAATTTATATTTAATTTCTTCGTAACTAGTCTTAAGAATTAATTGTTTACGCTTGTTAACATTGATATTATTATATTTTATACCCTGTATACATGTGCAATGCGTTTTATTTAGTTGTACTTTTGTAATAGGTAATCTACTGTTGAACAATTTCATAAAAAACATACATATATTCAGTTAGTCAGATATGAGCTTGATGATTTTTTTGCTTTCCTTTTAAGAATACATTTATATAAATCATGTTATACGTTAATTTAACGGAATAAATTTTCATCTCAAAATGAACTCTGTACTTAAAATTATTATTTGAAAAGAATATTTTTGTCTTGTCCTTTTTTATTTTTTTTTTTGTGATTCACTTATAAATGTATATATCGTCCACGTATATGGCTCATATAAATCAATTATTTAAACGATTTTAGTCATGCATTATAAAAATCGTATATTAATTGTACCGAATGACTAGATTCAAAAATACGGAAATATTTTTTATGAATTCATAGATACCGCTAATTTATGCTGTTCGATAGAGCAAGATAATTTTTAATACGCGTAATCGATAATACAACCGAAAAGGTATGGCACGTATTGATGTGTCAACATCATACGATGATCGTACAACGATATCAACGAAATAATTTTAATTATTTCCAATATTATTATAAAGTAAGACTGTCTAAAACAGACTACTAATTTTAATTTTAATAAACATTAAATCTATAGTCCTGTTGCAAATTATAATATCATAATATTATGATAAATCGTAAAGCTATATACTTAAAGAGGAGTACATTTCGTTAAATCCTCTGCGATTCCTCCGTAGATAATTCCTACTACGTACCGTTTTGTGCTATCGATGCGAAAAAACGAAAATGATAAATAAAGACGACATGGCATAGTGGAAACGAACGCGAAAACGGCAGCGGTAACGTATGAGCCAGTAGCGCAGAAGTAGCATGAGGTTTCGCGGTAGACGACATAGGGAAAACATTCAAAATTTAATCTGTCGCAAATGTTCCACAGTCACGTGAATGGTTTTTGCGAAACGAAGATTATAAATATTATGTAAAGCGATGTTGGCGAATTTGTTAATCCACTGGCCTGATATGCTATTTTATTATTATTATTATTACTTTTATTGTAATTCTTATTATTATTATTACTCAGTTACCACATAAGATGGTGGTCTAATACGGTTGAAAACCGATAAATTATGCAACACATATACAATCGGGTGAAGACATGCAAGCGAGCGGCAAGAACGTACGCTATTATTCGATTACGATGAGGTGCGGACGTTATTTTTTTTCATCCCATGTCGATTCGACGTTTCTGAAAGCCCACGTGACGTGAATACTGATGCAAAAACAATTATGTTGTATACATGATGATCGGAATATCATGTTACAGCTGTCATGTTTCGTAAAAAAATGTGTGATGTTTTACAGAACAGTTTACAAACAAGAAATTTGTGATGAAAAAGTTGTTTTGTTTTTACGTGTTTTTCTGTAGATCCCGATTAAATCGGTATCACGTGATATTCCTATTACCCCGTGCGTAAAACCATAATAATTCTGTACGCGTTTCGTAATTTATTTTAATTTTGTTTTTTTACGCCCGACCATATTGCACCCGTGCAATGGTGTAATAATCGCATGCGTTATCGCATCTCATCGCGCTTGGTTTGGCACCCGTTGAACTGCGCCACCGATATGGGCAAAGCATAAGACACGAATGCATTTTGTGTTGCATTCGTCACGTACCAAAGTCCTTGGAATTGTTCAGATCCAACGTTAAGACTGCGTAAAAAGTACACAGTGAACGTTACACGTACAGACCAATGATTAATAATAAATTAATAATACAATTAAACGATTATAAATAAATATTACTATACATTAACGCGTGACCATAAAGGTTATAATCGACTTCCGATGGAAACAACTCCTTTGTGACAGTTTAATATTGTGACGAATAAGATGAATTATTCGTTCCTTATATTGATATTTATTCGTAAAACCTAAACTAAAACGGAAAATAAATTTCCAGCCAAATAAACAATAAGAAAATGATTTTTAGACACGGACATTATGGTTATGATTGTTATTATTTATTTTGTTAACCGGTATAAAAAACTCACCCCATCGACCGACGAAATAACGCAACAGACAGTAATAAATAATTATTAGGTACGGATATCGATAAGGTGAAACAATAATATTTTTTATTTAACATTAATTAAACCCTTCTCGTGAGATGTCATGGAAATTTCAGTCATTAGCTTGTTTTAAATATTAAATATAACCCGAGAAAGGGACACACCCTGCAAATAATAAAAATAAATGTACTAATGTTAATAATAAATATAATATCGATTAAACAGTTTAAGACATTAAAAGTTTGAAGCTATATAATACATTTTTAGTGGTTTTAATTATAAATTACTATTTTTATTTTCACTTCAGGGGTGTTAACAATAACATACTGTTTTGATAACAATAATAATAGATCCAATAATTACTGGCTCTCGTACACGCATAATTTTTTTCAATCAAAAACAGTTTGCATGGTTTGAGTTAAATTGGATTTTTTTGGTTTTTTACCGTGTACATGATTTCGTTATATTTTATAATTTATAAATTAAATAAATTATATTTTTATAAATTTATTTGTATTATAAAAATAAAAAAACGAGGAAGACTTATGTAAAATACTCATAAAAATATGATTAAAAAAAAAAAACAATAACATACATTTTCTACGAATTAAAACTTATTATTATATTATTTTAAGACCATGTTATTCCATGGTATGCATTTTAATGTCTTAAGAATCAGACGGATTTGAGCGGAAAAATTACAGAGTAAATTGAAAATCACTGATAGAGAGAAGGGGGTAAACACTTTTACGTATAATCTAAACTGAATTAGCATTATAAATTTCGTTATATTATCTATAATATGTCAGATTTGATCCGCATCAAATTAAAGGAGAAAAAAATATAGTTCTCTAGGGGACCGTCAAACGACATCAAATGATTCAGATGTGACGTGAATAAAAAAAATTATTTCATACTATATAGGTTACGGTTACCATTTTAAATCATTATGTAGTATAGGTTTTTTGGATGAAGTTAGTTAAGTCCTACATATAGTATAGGTACCTGAACCCAAATGTTATTTCGAACAGTTTACTATCAGTGTTGGGAAATATCTAGATAAATGCATCTAGATAAGTTATCTAGATAAAAATTATTTATATTTTATCTTAATTTTTTATATTTTATCTTATCTAGATAAATTTATACTCAGTTATCTTTATCTTCATCTAGATAAAAATCTTGTTATCTATGAGTACCAATCTAGATAATTTATTTAAATAGAATAAAAATAAAATTTGAAAATTTAAAATGTTTTTATATTTTCATTTTTACATTTTTCTGTACATCTATATACCTATTTCACAGATAATAACTGGCAAGATGACAATCTTCTTATAAAGTTTATTTTAAAACAATAACTCTTTATATTATATGTTTATTTCAAAATGTTTGAAATTTGTTAAAAAAAAGACAGAAGTGTATTGTTATTTTATTTTTCAATCTAAGATTTTTTTAATATTAAGTTAGAGAATGATTTGGCATCTTCTTATGAAGTTTATTTCAAAAAAAATTATTTTATATTTTATGTTTATTAATATTTGAAATGAGTTGAAAAAATGATATTTATTTTAAAATATTTTTAATTATGAATTTTTACCTAATATCTGTTGGCTGTAGTATCCCGAATATTTTCAAAATTAAACATAAAATTATCTCATATTTATCTAGATAAAAAATGTACTTATTTTTATCTGTATCTAGATGAAATTTAGTATAACTATCTTTATCTGTATCTAGATAAGAATTAGTATAGTCATTTTATCTTTATCTAGATAAATTATTAGTTATCTATTCCCAACACTGTTTACTATACATTTTCGGAGTATATCAATTTTGCGTTTCGCAGAAAAATGGAGGAAAAAAATTATATTAAATTCTTTAAAAACGTAAGCACCGCACAACAAGAGCTGGAATGTTCAACCGCAGTGCGCAGTGATATTATTAAACTAATAAATGCATAAAATAATATAAATCATAAATCTATTAAATAAATATAGTATTAATATAGTAGAAGAGGCTTATATGATGAAGTATATGATACCAGTCAAACAGCCAACGTAGTAGCTATTTCACCAGTTATGTTTTCTAGTCTACTCAACGCGGGTAATGTTAACGATGTAGGGACATCATCAAGAACCGTCGGGTGTTCGACAGGAGAATAAAACAGAGTATGAGTGTTGCAGAAATAAAAATGCTTAGATGGTTGAGTAAAATATTAAGAGAAGATATAATAAGGAACGAATAATGTATGAGGTAGTATTGGTGTTGCGTTAATAGTGGACATGATGAGAGAAAATAGATTGAGATGGTTTGGATATGTGATAAGGCGAAAAGGAACAAAAGTAGTAGGAGTTGTTATGAAAATAAATATTGAACGAAAAAGAGGAAGAGGAAGATCAAAAAAGAGATGGTTTAATATGATAAAGAATTATACGAGGATTGTTGGTGTATGTATATTGAATGTAGAAAATCAAAATGAATGAATGTTTATAACAAGGACCCCAAATAGTTAGGAGAAAGGCAAAGGGAAATTAAAATATGATTAAATAAATTTACTATAACTATGGGTATCTCTCCCTCCCTAAATATAATATATTATATACATATAGTTGTCTGGTGCATTATAAAATAAAGCATTTATGGATAATAGCACTTTAGATACTATTTGTCGACGGTTAACCCATAGTTACTGCATTTGCTGATACAGAATACAGGGTAGTGTAGTATTTTAAACAGTATTATACAGTATTATATTATGAACCATTTATACTTTTAAATCGTTATCGAGATACATCGCCGTCGTCTATATAAAAGTTATAATATAGAACGTGATAATGGTGAATTCGAGAAGATTCTAGAAGATTCTTCTAAAACTATATATTTTTTTTATGCGACCAATACGATGAAAAATTAGTTATATAAAATATTTTGAAGACGGATTCGGATTTCAAATTAGATATATTTGTAAACGGTTGCTTTTGTGACTATGTGATTTCGCATTTATGTCACCACCAATTATGAAATTGGAGTTAATTGTTGAGAAATAATCATTAAACTGAGGAGTTGAGATGTTGTGTCTCGGAGGACAGTAAATTGAGGCAATAGTGATCGGTATGTTATTTAGCTTAATTGTGACAGCACAAGATTGTAGGTAATCACGGGTAAAGTTTGGTAGTGGTGAGATTTGATGTTTGTAAAAAATGTAATCCATACACCCGTGTAATTGCGCAAAAGCATTATTTCGCGATCGATGTTTGTTTTTTACGTATACATTTGTTCGATCCGCGAAAGTCAAGTCGACGTTCATAAATGTTATCGACTCTTTCAACATGTTATCGACGCTATGTCCTAGCTGGTGCGTTGACGCACCGCAAAAGGCCATGCGTGTACCGCATGCGATTTCTAAATCTTAAAAACCTTCAGAAATATATTGGACTGTCCTGGTTATCAACGCATGCGTTTAATTCACGATAACGCACCACGCTCGCAGGTTTGTAATACAAAATTGTTTTTTGTCGCACGCGATATGCGTCATCGCAACTGAGTGTAGATGATAAACGTTGTTTTAATTTATTTTTTATTTATAACATTATTTGATCTGCTCGTAATTGTGGATACAGTTGATGAATTTCTTCAAATAAATCTAGTTTTATAAATAACATTTCGAGAAGATCTCTTAGATTTTTTACTCATTTTAAGTAATTCATACTTCAGATAAGTATTTTCTATTAAGAATAAGCTTCTTTGTTCTTGAATTTAAGACATAGTAGTAAATTGTAATTGATTATTCACTAACAGATATATAAATACTAATTAACTAGACACGTATGATATTTTCATACTTGTCAGGACGAATGCACGTTAGGTATTGTAGTATTTCTTGTTACGAAAAAATAATCAACAAATCGCATGCGTTTTCTCGCGTATTTGAATACGTCAATTTCGCAATTGTTGAGGGTCCTAGAATTCTGTACGGTGCGGTGAAATATCGCACAGTCTTCTCGCGTTGCGTGCATGCACCAGCTAGCACATAGCGTTACCCAGAACTTTATTTCGTATATAAGTATGGTATTATTTAAGGGACAACATTTAGGCAATTTATAATCTCACCTAAGTCACCTGCTATCTATGTGTTAATTATAAATGATTATTGGTACGAGTGAAATATATAACAGAATAATTGTATCAATAATTAATAAGTGACATGTAACTAACTTGTAATATTATCCTGAATACATGTATAGATGCTTTTCGATTTCAGGATTATTGAAAGATTGCTCATTTTAATAGTCCATAAACTCCATGTGTCATCAAAACAACAGTAGCTTTCCTGTTTCAGTCATTGCCGACTGGTAGATTTCCCGCTTTCTCAATTTTCAAAAGAAATTTCCAACAACTAATGAAGAAATTAGTTTAAAAAAAAACTTTCCATAATAACTGATAAGGTTTATATTGATAACGACAGTCGTGGATATTGATGTGAAAAAGATATGGATCATATAAAAAAATTGTCCTACAAAGAACCGTTCGTGTGTTATGCCATCGCAGGAGCGGATCCAAAAATTTTTTACGGAGGGGGCGCAAAATAAATTGTTTACTTACAACTAACCTGCCTGAATTTTATCATAATACGTAAAAGCAACAAAAATTATGTTGGCCCATAGCCTTCAGGAATAAATAAAATAAAAAATTGAATTAAAAAGACATTCTTAAGCAATTATTTTTAAGTACAAAATTTACTAACCGTGGCTATAACAAACCAACACAATAGTCAATACACAATAAATACAAAATAATATTATTTTATTTTTCGTAATTGTATATTAATCTAGTAAGTAGTTATATTAAACCATAAAAACAATCGAAAACCCAATATATTTTAAACCTATTTTAGGGATTTTTGGGGGGGGGGGGCGTACCAGTTGTACCTAGTCGATTTTTAACAAATAATTTTGTATTTATATTATGTTATTCTTGTTTATAACATTTCTAAAAAAAAATACGTACAAATATTCAAAGAGTAACCAATAAGAATTAATTATAAATGATATTATGAATGTTTAAAAATAATTTAAAAAAAAACCGGATGGGCCTCGCTCTGCTTTATAGTTTGGGGTGGAGTGCACCTCGTTTATAGAATAGGTCATTATTACAATGGATTTGTTAAATTTGAATGCAATGATAGATATCATTGTATACGAATAACGATTCTGAACGGAGTTAAAATGTTTGTCTAGGATATAATACATTGTTATTTATAAATATTGTACAAAGTATATTTTATTTTGAAACGATAAATATATTTTTCAATTAGGATGGGTTGGCAGTTGCATACAGTGACATAGTTAAATTATTTAAAAATAATGCATGTAGTTATTATAACAATACCTTATATTAACATATAGTATCAATTTAAATATTTATATATGAATAATGATACCACGGTCAGAGCAATAAAAACCCAATTTTCTTTGACATATTTTGATTTGGGTCGGTGACAGATTTAAAAAGGGCGTTTGGATTTTTTTTTTCAGCTATGTTTATTCACAGAACATTGATTTTTTCTGTTTATAAACCGAGTATGTTATAAAAAAAATTATATCTGAAAGCAGTAATTACAGTGCCTTGTCTTGAATTGTAGCAAAGTCGATAATCTTATCAATTGTAGTGTCTGGTAACGTGAAATAAACCTATAATGAGCTTATGGTTGATCGTTGACATCACATCTTAAATTTCAACAACGGACCTTTTATGTATACTACATATATATTTGGACTTCCCTCGGTTGAGTTCAAGGAAATCCACCCCTGGATCCTTTTCAATTCTACGTCCATACGCATAATTATATCGTACCTCATCTCGTTCGTTCGTATTCATAATGATGAGAGGAACATTAGCCTCAATCGTCTAACCTCGTCGTGATTAGTGGCGCCAAGCCGATGAACCAATGCAGTCGCTTCGTACTCAAAACGTATAATATTATAAACGTATACGAACGTGTACTCGATATACGTCTGATACTGGTCAACGCACAATAAAAATAAGCGATAGGCAGTGCACACGTTGTTCACCGCGTATCGACGTGTGCGAACTGTACACGTTCAATACATCTTTACACCATTACCACATGACCTATATTATTGTATCTACCGTACGGCGTAATGTTTGATCTATGAAAACTCCCAAGTCGACGTTTTGTATGCATATATTATATTACAGTGTATAGATACGAATGAACGCGTGATATTGTTATATTAAGACGTAGCGCTTATAGTAGTAGTGGTGCTGGTTAAGAAAATAATAATAATAATAATATGTTCTCTTGTAGTAGTGTAAACAGGTACCTGCACTTAGGTTTTTATTACTACTGCATTACGGTACAACTAACGTACATAATACTCGTAAAACGTAGCTGTGTAATGTAATAGTTACGATTACAAAAGTAATACGCTTTCTGTTGAATAAATAGAAATAAAAATATGGTATTCGAAACAACAATAACGATTGAGAAAATAAATCAATGTTTAGATATGTGTAACGAGTTAATTTCGACGAGAGAGAAAACAAATCGTGACTCTTGAACAAAACATTACATTACACAGGCAAATTGAATGTATTTATAAGCAAAATAGAATGTACAAACTGCGCTTTCGTCCGATTTAATAAATATGAAAAAAAAAAATAAATAAATAATTTATTTATAACAAATAAAATATTGAATTATTTTTTTTTTTTTCAGAAGATCGCCAAAGAATTAAAATGTACGGAATGTACTCAAAATGTTTGCTCGCATTCGTTACTCATAGACGTAATTCCAAAAGCGGTGAGTCATAATATACATCTATTTATATTTAAAACATTATTTCTAATTAGAAGTAGTTCATTATTTTAAAACTTTTTCATCTGCTAGTAACTAAAACTATTGTCCAAATAATATAATTTTATTTTCACAACATCTAGTACGCTGGAACGATATAAAATACACATCAATTTAATTTGGACGTAGGTTTTTACGATAAAACAAACGACGTTAAAAATTTACTCGATTCATTAGTCATGTAAATATTTTAATATCTTCTTTAAATTGCATAATAGTTAAATATTTAGATGATGAAAAAATAATAAAAAATTACCTTCCAGGAGATCCATTAATCTTTATTTAAAACGTAAACACAACCATCTAAATTTCACAGATACGTAGTAATAATACTATACAATAATAATGAACGACTGGGGACGTGAAAGAATTCAAAAGAATCGCTCGACCAGGACACAGATAAAAATATGAAATATAATTTAACAAATCGTTAAATCTACGCGCAGATATTTAATAAGTAGACTGAACACATGGCACGCACGTTTCGTTCACCAAAAGTTGTTATTCAATATTATGGATGCATATCATTAGAAATAAGTTTATGAATTTGGTTTACCCTTTATTGAACACTTTGTGTTACGGTTAGCTATATTTTCAGTGTATCAAAATATATTAATTTCTAAGTTTCCCAGTGTATGATCGTCATGCCTTTGCGCAGCGTAGATTATAACGTTTTAGTATCGTGATTACTGATTGTATAGTTATTATTTTAAAATTTTTTATTGATTTTATTTCTAAACTTTTTTTTTTAGAACGAAAACACGGAGAAATTGTCAAACGATCCGGTTCATCTAGCCAAGACTATCGACATGATAGCACGTTTCACGTTTCCTTCGTTGTTCGTCATGTTTTTAGCATTCTTTTTCTTTTATTACTCGGTTAACGCCACCAACCAGGGTATATCCATCGGCTCCGATTGATAATTCGTTCGTCGATTTCAATAATAATAATAAAAATAATAATTATAGCAATGATACAGTCTTGTCGTTTCTCAATGTTGACACGTCATCATTGCACACACGCACGGACACAAACCTAAATTTCAATAAAAATAAAGCGTGTCGACAGAGAAATGATTTATAGTAAAATCGGTGCGTTTCATTAAATATTTCAACCACTACGTTTTCATAATGTTAAAACCTTTTACATTTAATGGAGAATAATAATAATAATAAAGAAAAACCATTTCACGATATTATTGTATTATCGCATGCGCTGGCTGCAGACAAGTTATCTACATGATTTAATGTACATGTTAGACATATATATATATATATATTGTAGATAGTATGTATTGATATATTATATTCATTATTCGATATCAATTTCCACGTTGGGATCACGGCTCACGGGTCGATACTGCAGCATTTAGGAATGAAGATATTGACGATAATTTACCGCAATACATTCATTGACGAACGCAGCAGTATTATGCCCGTCCTTGTTTTATACGAATCGAGTGGATCGCTTTTTAAGAACGTATATGTAGTCATTACGGAATACATCACACTTGCAGCGTACACGGTTCCCCTTGATGGACGTGAAATATTTGTATAAGAAATCGTATTATTTATTCATGTATTTATATGGCAACGTAAAGACTATCATAATATGTATAATATATAATTCCATATATCTATTTTATTTTCAACTTTATTTTACAAAATTTAGTTCTAAGTATTGATTTTTTTTTATCTATTTAATTAAGACAGTGTATATTATTTATGTATTGTATATATTTACCTATGTATAATGTATAAGTATTAATATAAAAAACGCGAATTTATTTTAAACGCTTGTAGTTATTATTACAGTTTAGACCTTTAAGATTTTGGTAATTTCATTTGAAGTACTACTTCATGGTGTTCCCAAGTAGTGAGTGTATTGCTTACTTAAAAAAAAAATTTGCTAATTCTATATATATACATATATATATATAGATACTATTTCTCTAATAAAACGTAGTCGAGTATTACATATTTTTTCGAGTAACCGAATAACAGCACAACGAAAAAATTAAGTAAAAATGTTCACCTGAATTGAATGAAATTTCGTAGTTTAAAAATCAGATTATCCATTATGCAGTAAGCGATTTGCAAGTCACCAATATTTTTATTTATTTTTTTTATCCCAGCGCATAAGGAAATAATTATGTACTTTTCCGATAGTACTATAAGTATTAGAAACACTATCTTGTACGGATTGTTAGTTATTTTTTACGATCTAAAACGAATGATTTTCTAAAGGTCAACGTGACCGATACTTAGTGATTTGTCAGAATACACTTTTTCTTAAAGAAAAACGTGATAACGAAGATATTTAAAGCCTCGATTACACTGAGCGATTTTACACGCTGCGTGTCCGCGATTTAAGTCGCTTGCGTTTGAGAGTGTTGCGACTTGTTCGATTACATTGAGCAACATTAGTCGCAACGAGTTAATTCGCCGGCGACTAGCGTGTAAAATCTCTCATTGTAATCGAGGCTTAATGGCATTTGACACGTCATGGCCAATTTTTTTGAGAATCGTAATTCAAAACTAACATTCAAACTTATTTTGCTGAATTGAAATCTTATTTTTTAAACGCAGTTCGATTATTTTCAAACCTATAACAATAGTTTAACTTTTCCATCCACACACATACCCAAACACAAACCATGTGTTACGGTAATAATCATATTTTGAAATATTCTTCTATGCACTATTTAATATTGTACATATCATATATACTTATATTATACACATACACATATATATATATATATATATCGTGTGTCTTATGCTTACGTGCACTAGTAATCCGTGCAGTGGATAAAATAATAATGTTTAATTTCATGAGTAATTTTAACTGCGTGAGTTATACACACGTGCGTATGTGGAAAGACGTATGATCGAGACATTTCGTGTATATTTAAACTAGAGAAACTTCTCATTTTTCCATATATTATATTGTAGGTACATAAAAATGAGCGTGTTCTATTCCGTAGGAACTGAGAAAAAAAATTAAATAAATTCATACGAAAAAGTAAATTGATTTCATGAAAAAAAAAAAAATTAAATATTTATACTGATTTGGTTATAAATAAAGGTACGCTTTGTTGAGGTGTATATGCTTTTTTTTTTTAAAAATCGTTGAATATTGTTTTATTCAAGACTGGGCAAGTTAATGATTCTTTTTAACTTAGTTAAGTTAAGTTAAATATTTTTTGTTTAATTAAATTTAAAGTTAAGTTAATAAACTTTTTATTACATCAATTAAGTTTAAATTTAAGTTAATACATTTTGTTAACTTAACTTAACTTCAATTATTAAGTTGATTAAAAAAAAAAAAATACATTGGAAATATATTAAAATAAGTGAAAATCACTTGAATATAGTTATACAGCCTATACTTATGATAATAGATGCATAATAATCAGGGCTCGGAAGTTATAGCACTAAAAAAATTAATATTTAGCGCTTAAATATGCACATAAAAATATTAATATAAGCACTTTAAATAGGATTAAAAATTGGAAAATATGCAAAATAAAATTGTCAACAAATTTTTTTAAACAAAATTTAAGATACATTTAATTTATAGATTTTTAATGTATTTCATAGAATATGGTGGTAGATATGTAAGAACTATAGGTACTATTTGAGAGTATGTACAACAGTTCACGATCAATCAAACTCTTACGTACATGAAGATGGCCCCCCCACTTTGTCCTATCGGTTTCAAATAAAAAACAAATAATTGTAAAATAATTGTAAATGCAATTTCGGAATTTGTAAATCCCCAGAAAACTCGGGAAATCAAAATCACATAATTATAAATATCATTATTATTGTTAGGGATAGGATTACATAATGTATATAGTTAGCAAATATAAGCTTATTAGTTTTGATTGTTAGCAAATCATCAATAATTTTAGATAACAATTTTATATTACTCAATTCGCAATATCAATATGATATTTACTCACATAAATTTTTCAAATACCAGAAAATCATATTTTCGATATAAACAGTTACATATTTCACCAGTATTAGTAGGTATATACAATTCATCCCGCGGCGTCGTCGGTTCAAACAGAAAAGATAAAAAAAAAAAAAAGGTATATAAAATTCAAAAATATTATAGTTTACAAAACGTCCCTGAACTTGGCCCACCCACTTATCAATTAATGTACAAAATCTGTAACAAAGGTTAGCAAATAGTAAATTATAGCAAATTGATTTTCAAAATTAACAAATCATTGCGTCATACCACGTCAACTAAAACTGAACTTCCGAAATTTCCGTACCTACTAAATCTACTACCATCCCGTCACTCGTTCAACTTCCGTCTAAAGAAAAAAAAACTTGACCACTGCAAAATAATTGAGAAATATTCCAGCGTGGGTATGACTAATTACTTAAATTTACTTAAATTATCTGACTGATATTTCAATTAAATTCATTAACTTGATAAATTTAAAATAAAAATTAATTTAAGTAAAATTTAAATTTTATAAAAAAAAATTATATTCAATAATTTCTTTATTTTATTTGATATTTCAATTTAAATTATTAAATTGATAAATTGAAGAAAAAAGTTCATATTGGTAAAATTTAAATTTAATGAAAAAAAACCGGATTGGCCTCGCTCTGCTGTACACTTGGGGGTGGAGTGCGACTCTTCATAGGATAGGTCATTATAATGGATATGTTAAATTTAAATTCAATGATAGGTATCATTGTATACGAAAAACGATTCTGAACGGAGATGATATGTTAGTCTAGAATATAATACATTGTTATTTCTAAATATTGTAATAAGTATATTTTATTTTGAAACGAAAAATTTAGAAAAATTGTCTATAAATAAGTCAAAATATTTCAAAATACATTGAAAACTTAACCATGTATAGAGAACGTCAATATAAAGATTTGGTGAAAATTTCAAGTTGTTGCCGTTTTTGAGTTAGAGCATTTTAAAAAAAACCGATATCTTTGCCGTCTAGAATATTATACATTATATTATATTTTACATGTAATTCTATGTCAATATTCGCTGTTCAAACGCTTATGAAAAAAAATTGTGCCTTTGGATTTTAATAATTTTTGAATGACAATAAGAACTACTTCTGTGGAATCTTCTATTAAATTTTCAAGTATTTTGTTGGAGCCAAATTTTTTTTATCACCGATTATAAAAAAAAAATGTAAAAAAATCGAATATTTTAAATGCCTATAAGTGGCTTAAAAATCAATATATTATTTTGAAAAAAATATGACATAAAGGAAATACCAATCTTAACAGCTGGTAGAAATTTAAAAAATCTGCGACTTATACTTTTTGAATTATAACAAATATTTAAAATCGTTTGAGAATAAATCGCTATTTTATGCAATTTCGTAAATATTTTAATTTCAAACAGTCATAACATTTTTTCCTCTAATTCCGACAGAAATTTTTTTAATGATTTTTGAAGAGTAACTTATAGATAATCTAGTGTTAAAATTTTGAACCTTAAGTATGAACAGAAAAAATTTTATGAATTTTTATCTACAAAATAACTTGCAAATTATTGTGATTTTTACATATTTCGTATAAATTGGAACTTTGAGCACTTATAAAAAAAAATTGTGACTTACGATTTTAGATTTTTTTTTATCAGTTAAGGAATAATTTATAAGAAACCTTGTATTAAATTTTCAAGATTTTCTGGGCAGCCAAAAAAATTTAATCGTTATTTAAAAAAAAAATACTTAAAAAAATTGAAAATTTCAATTGTCTATAAATAGCTCAATAAAAGTCAAAATACTTTGAAAATTTAATGGTCTATAGAGAACACTAATCTAAACATTTGGTGAAAATTTCAAGTATTTACATCGATTAGTTTTTGAGTTATAGCAAAATAAAAAATTTGATTATGTTGAAAACTGGTTTTGCGTAAAAACTCCCTTTTTTTAGGGTTTTTCCCGTCGCACTTAAAAAATATTGAAAATTTTACTTTTGACCCCCCAAAGTACCAAATAGATTCACTTTCCTTTCAGAAAAGTTGCTACATAAGGCAATCGAAGCATTTTTACTGCTCCAAATCGTGTCGACAGACACAAAAAAAAAAAAAAAAAACACACATCATTGTAAAATCAATACATTCTTCACTTCGTTCAGAATCTAAAAATGATATACAAAAATTTCAATATTTTATTTGATATTTCAATTTAATCCATTTAATTGATAAATTGAAGAAAAAAGTGAATATAAGTATTATTTAAATTTCATGAAAAAAAAATTATGTAAATAATTTTAACATTTTATTTGATATACGAGTACCAATTAAAATCATTAAATTGATGAGTTGAAGAAAAAAGTTCATATTTGTAAAATAAAAATTTCATGAAAAAAAATTATATTCAATAATTTCAATATTTTATTTGATATTAAAACTTAATGCACTTAATCAATAAATTGAAAAAAAAGTGAATATTAAAAAAAAATTTTAATTTCATGAAAAAAAATTATATTAAATAATTTCAATATTTTATTTGATATTTCAATTTAATCCATTTAATTGATAAGTTGAAGAAAAATGTGAATATTAGTATTATTTAAATTTCATGAAAAAAAATTATATTCAATACTTTAATATTTTTTTTGATATTTCAGTATAAATCATTAAATCGATAAACTGAAAAAAAAAATTCATATAAGAAAAATTTAAATTTTATGAAAAAAAATTATATTTAATAATTTCAATATTTTATTTGAGATTTCAATTTAAATCATTAAATCGATGAATTGAAGAAAAAAGTGAATAATAAAAAAAAATTAAATTTCATGAAAAAAAATTATATTCAATAATTTCAATTTAAATCATTAATTGATAAATTGTAGAAGAAATTTCATATTAGTAAAAAATGAAATTCATGAAAAAAGAATTATATTCAATAATTTCAATATTTTATTTGATATTTCAATTTAATCCATTAAATCGATAAATTGAAGAAAAAAGTGAATACTAGAAAAAAATTAAATTTCATGAAAAAAAGTTATACTCAATATTTTCAATATTTTATTTGAGATTTCAATTTAATCCATTTAATCGATAAATTGAAGAAAAAAGTTCATATTAAAAAAAAATTAAATTTCATGAAAAATTTATATTCAATAATTTCAATATTTTATTTAAGGTTTCAGAACGCCTCTGACATTCGTTTTTTGGTCACAACTCCGTCATTTTACAAGATATATCTCTGAATCTAATACCACAGCAATCAGTGATTTTTTTCTGGTTTTTCAGTATTAAAATTTAGGTTATTATTTAAATTTTGACGATTTTATGGAAATTTTAAGGTTTCAGAACGCCTCTGAGATTCGTTTTTTGTTCATAACTCTGTCATTTTGTAAGATATATCTCTAAAACCAATACCATAGCAATCAGTGATTTTTTTCTGATTTTTCAGTATATAAATATAGATTTCAATTTACATTTTGACGATTTTATGGAAATTTTAAGTTTTCAGAACGCCTCTCAGTTTCGTTTTTTGGTCATAACTCCGTCATTTTGCAAGATATATCTCTTTTTTTTTTTGTCAGTTATAAAATTGTATAAATAGTTTGTATATATGAGGAGAAATAAATAGGAACAGACAAAGATTAAACTATTTAGTAGATAAATCAATGAATATTAAACTAAATATAAACTAAATATATAAATATAATATAATATTTATATATGTATAACAGGGGCGGATTTAGGTATGTGGTGGCCCCTGGGCGGAATGCATTGTGGGGGCCTCTTACACATAAATAATAAAATATATTTTTTTACTTATTAAATAACCTTTATTGTTATATTTAGTAGTAGTAACAATTAACTATTTATATAATAATAAATTATATTAATGTTCAATATTATTTAATTAAATATGTGTAAATGTAAATAAAATATTTTTTCTGTATCCTCATTTAAATACCATAAAATGTTGGGGGCCCCTGGGCTGCAGCCCACTCAGCCCTCCGCTAAATCCGGCATTGATGTATAATATACTTTGTACATAGAATACGTATTATTTGGAACTTGCAGATCTACGACTATCAGCTAATCCTGAATTGACCGTTGTAAATCTAATTGATTTTAAAATAATTTACAAACATAATATATACCAGCGGTCACCAAATAGCGGCCCGCGGAACAAATTCTGCCCACCGACAAATTTTATCCGGCCCGCAGACAAGGAAAAAAAGTAAAAATTGATAATAAAATACATCAATTTTTTAACCGGCAGAAGTAAATATTTTTAAATTTGTTTCCAAGCATGTCTTATCATTCATATCTTAAAGTTTGAATTTAGAGTTTATATAGGTAACAGTTTACGGAACGTGCCAATGATTTGTCAACAACAGTTCGTCAATTACCGCCGAACCGCGTTGACTTACTCGTAGTTCCTGTTGTATTCTCGTATGATATTACTTTAATTTATATTTGTCTTTTTTTTTTTTTTTTCTTTTATGATTATGAACAAGAGAAAAAAGTTAAATTTTAAAACGGATAGCTATTTTTTGCCAGAGTAAACGAAATTATATTGTTTTATATACCGGACTGCTCAGGGGCCTTGTCAGTTTGTTTGATTTACTTCCATTTGTAGTTGTTATGAACATATTTAATTGTATTTACTTAACGTAGTAATAATAATAATAGTAATAGTAATAATAAAATAGGTACCTATTTGTTTAATATTTACATTTTATTTAAATATTATTTATTTCATAACTTACTGTTTTGATCGTCGTTGGATTTTTGTAAATAGAAAAATATCTTTTAATTGTTTTAATTTTGTTCTATCTTTGATGAAATAGATACATGAGCTGATATAGTTGTGTTTGTTAATTTATCAATTTAATATAGTACATAAAAAACGTGCAAGTTTTAAGCGATTAGATGCCGAAACTCGAGATCAAATACCCTAATATTTAAGAATTGACATATATACTAAATTCCGAAAAATATTTTAAAACCTAAAAAAATATGTCTTAAAAGTGCATTTAAGATTACAATTTGTCCAAAAATTCAAAATAAAAACTACATTAAATTAATCAGTATTACACAAAACACATTTTCTGCTTACAGATCTACGTGTTGAGAAATGAGATAAAAATATGCAATTTACATCAAAATCTCAACCTTACTAATCATTTTTTGTCGTATATATAATTTTTCAGTTAAAAAAACTCCTACCTTTTATGTAAATCTTTGCTTTATTACCAGTTTCTCATCTAAGAGAATGTTTTTACATTCATTATTTATGTGATCTAACAAAGGCATAATTGTAGGTAGTTTCCATGAGACTAGAACAACATTGTTTCAATATTTTTATAAAATTGGAAATATCTTCGGATTGTCACAAACTTATAGTTTCTTATATAATATGATTACCAATAATATAATTACAAAAACTTCTTGAGTTCAGTAAGTATATAAATTTCATTATGATAATTATACTTCAAAACTTTTTAACTCAGTTTTCGTAATTCTGGAAATTTGAAAGAGGAAGAGGAAGACCAAAAAAGAGATGGTTGGAGACTTTGGAGAATGACATGAGGGCTGTCGGTGTGTGCAGAGGAGATGTGATTGACCGAGTAAAGTGGAGGTGTAGGACAAGGGTGGCCGACCCCAAATAGTTGGGAGGAAGGCGAAGCAAAAGAAGAAGAAGATATATATAATATTATATTCTAATCGTATTCATAATATTATAAATATTATAAAAATATATAAATATTAGAATGTTGCTAGGAGTCGGTTGCTAAAGGGTGTTGCTAAGGAATGATATGTAAAGCTTTTCGATTACTTACAAATCATAAGATAGCCGCCACTGTAATCAATTATTTTCTCTTTTTTATTATTTTAATATATAAATATTAGAATGTTGCTAGGAGACGGTTGCTAAGGGGTGTTACTAAGGAATGATATGTAACGCTTTTTCGGTAACGCTTTTCGATTCATTGTGCCAAAGAAATGACATAAAATGTCAAAATAGTATTAATGCTATAAATAGTGTAATCAAACATTCAGTCAATATTTTAGAACAACATTTTATTTCACCGTGATTGTAATGTAATATAATAATATTATAAGATTTTTATTATGAAAAAAATTTAAAAAGTCAATTTGGGGTTGGTTTGAACCCCCAAAATCACCTCCTGGGCACGCCTCTGATACTTTTCATTTAATGATAATCGGAGCAATCTTTTTGGTCGAAATTTCGCACACAGACATAAGAAAAAAAACTAATACACATCATGGTAAAACCAATACAATCCTCGTTTCACTCAGAATCTAAGGTAGAGTTTTCAATTAATTTTCCAGAGTAAAATACTTTTGTGAAATATTTATTTTGTACAAAACTCGAATGTCAAATCGTCAATCAATGAATCGTTTTAGTGTTTAAAGCTTAAACGAGCGAGATGGATTGGTGAGGCATGCATCCCACGAAACGATGGAACAAAAATCCGACCATCGAAACGTTAAAAACAGATCAACTTATCAAAAGATGTTCGATTTCTATGCGCTGAAATACTCACGCTCTTCTTTGGAACGTATTAGACGGTAACGAAAAGCTGTGGCGGAGACGAAGTAATAGTATTTGATCGTCTTTCGCAGGATTATCTATATCTCTACGTAGCACAGTTGCGTCCCTTTCCGACATATGTGTTGAAATTCACTACACTCAGTGGCGTGCCCAGGATTTCAAAATGGGGGGGGGGGTTTAAAGAAGGTCCAGATTATCACTATTGTAGGCCCTAGAATCTAGACCTAGGTACTGAACAAAAAAAAAAAAAATAAATAAAAATAGGTTATCAGAAAGTAAGTCCTATAATATAATATATTATAGTAATATACTAATATAATAAGCTACTAATAAGGCACTACACAAGAACAAAAGTAAATTTAAACTGTATATCACATAGTTACGCTTCAATCAAAAAATGGATTATCAATGATTTATCAATATTACAGTAAGTTATCCTTGGTGAGTTACCGTATACGCTCATATACGGACGTATACCTGCGTATCGTCTATTTTTCAAAAGGTATACTCTGTGTTTGACAAGTACGTTATTGCATTGGTTTTAAATACTAAATATAGTATTTATAATCAATGGTTATGGGCATGATTAAAGATAAACTGGTTGCCGAACGAGTAATTCTAATTTAATATTTTATTGACATTCACAAGTTCTTATCAATGTACTCTGATTACTAGCGCTTCCGGTAGTGAACATTTTAAACTATAATTAATAACCATAGACATATAAATATTTTATAAAGATCTTTCTATGTCTATGTTAATAATCGATTGAATACAACATTATGTACCATAAAAATGAATAAATTATTCATACTATATATATATATTATTATACTGAGTATATTGAGTATGATTTTGGACAAAGAGACCAAGAAGTTGAAGGAATGAGGAGACAACTGACAATAGATGGTGATGTGATAGGTGAAGTTGAGAGCTTTAAATATTTAGGATCTTTTGTTCAAAATGACGGGGGCTTTGACATTGATGTAAAACATAGGATTAAGTGCGGGTGGATGAAATGGAGAGAAGCATCGGGCGTGTTATGCGATAAGAGAATTCCAATTAGGCTGAAAGGTAAATTTTATAAAAGTGTAGTGAGACTAACTATGCTGTATGGTTCAGAGTGTTGGGCGGTTAACAGGAGAATAGAACAAAGTATGAATGTCGCGGAAATGAGAATGCTTAGATGGTTGAGTGGAGTGACAAGAGAAGATAGAATAAGGAATGAATACGTGAGAAGTAGTGTTGGTGTAGCGCCTATTGTGGACAAGATGAGAGAAAATAGGCTGAGATGGTTTGGGCATGTGATGAGGCGAGAGGAAACGAATGCAGTTAGAGTAGTTATGAAGATGGACGTAGAAGGGAAAAGAGGAAGAGGAAGACCAAAAAAGAGATGGTTGGTGACTTTGGAGAATGACATGAGGGCTGTCGGTGTGTGCAGAGGAGATGTGATTGACCGAGTAAAGTGGAGATGTAGGACAAGGGTGGCCGACCCCAAATAGTTGGGAGGAAGGCGAAGTAGAAGAAGAAGAAGAAGAAGAAGAAAAATGAATAAATTATTAAATTATCTACATTATTTATTAATAACCTAGGTATATTATTAACCATGATTAAAGATATTAAGATATATGCAATATTGCTAAATACTATATACTTTATCTTTAATCATGGTTATGGGTATGCGTTCGGATGTTAAAACTCATACATGTTAAAGACAATTTAAGTCGTTTAAATTAAACTTATTCTGCGGCATGTTGTTCCGCTGCTGATAACAATTCGTATCAGTGAATCTGTGTATTACGAAAATAGGCAACGATAGCGATTTAAAAAATAATAACTTTTATGAATTATGAATATTGAATGACAAGTGAATACAATGTGTAATACAAAATACTATTATATAATTTTCTTGATCCGATGGGGGGGTTTTAACCCCTATCCTCCCCCCTTGGGCACGCCACAGACTACACTTATCGTAGTTAAATTATTATTAATATTATTTCGCAACTTGTGTATTTGTCGGTTAAGTTGGACTGACGTATATCATTTATTATACAAATAGAACTCATGCCGTCGCTTGACGTGGTTTCCTAGGAACTCGAGCGCTCGCATATATATTAAACTTATATAATGTATATTAATTGTCGTACATGGAGCCGACGTGGAGAATGAATGCGAATCGTAGTATATTATACAAGGGAAGACCTGGTATGAAAAAAGAAAACTATTGCTGTAGCACAGTATTATATTATTAACGCGACTGCAGAGACGAGCGAAAACTCTCGTCGTCGTTTGAAGTGCATTATCAATACGTTTCTGTAATTTATAGTGTCGGCGCAGGGTTCGATGTTAACAATATATGTAATAATAAAGGCGTATTCGCTGCGGTAATTTCACGTATACATCGCATTATACGTAATACTGCAGGGGAAGATTCAGAGGGTTGGAGCATTATACCCTCAATTTAAAAAAAATCCCATTATAATACTGAACATTACAGACCTCTTAAACATATAAGGTTCAAAATTATTTTAATTTACAACAAATTAAAATATATATTTTAAAACCGTAGTGGAAATCGCGGAAAACGTGTTTTCTCAATGCGTGCCTTTGAATTTTTTAAATAGCTCCCGGTTAGGAACCGTTAGATCCGGAACTACCTCTGCGTAATAGCCTAATATAAAGTAATGTATAGCTATAATTATTATTACAACAAAGCGTTTTGCAACTTTTTCGCATCGTATTCATCGCCATATTATCATCAAACAGCGCTCTAATGATCACCCTAGATCGTCTCACGGTCGACCGAAAAGCAATAATTATTTACCGCCCCGGGAAACGAAATGTGTATAGGTACCCCGCCTATTACCCACGCATATCGTACACCTACATTAGTTAATTGCATGAGTACACCTTCGGCGTGTTTGACAGAAGTTTTCGTGAGGGGTAGAAAGAGACACTTATTTTGCTCCAAAATCATATATATATATATATATATATAGTTTTAACATTACCCTACGTTAACAATATTATTAACATGTACGAGTACACAAAAACTTTAAAACTATGAACTATATTTTTTTTTCATCTGAGTAAATCTGTCCATAACAGGTTAACTTAAAAACAGGTAAGTTTCTATACACATACGGTATGTTGTAAAAATAGTATGATTATAATTTACTTCAATTTATCTATCGTTTAGGTAGTATATGTATATTACATATAAATATAACTTTAGTAGTAAAATCCAACGGAAAAAAAAATTATTCCTTAAAATATATGCTCTTAGAATACAAACTTGATGTGTACTTGTACCATTTATTGAACACCGCAGCCGCAGTTGTTGTACGAAGATCCCACCCGTATACGCGCGTATAGTGCGCACTGTTTCCACACACACGACATCGATTATTATTAACTATATAATATTATAAATAATAAACTGATATCGTCATCTATTGAGTTTGATTCAAGCCAATTTCCCTTGTACTAGCCCTTAGTAAAAAAAGGAAAAACACAACTCCTGAAGGTCATCTGCAGCTCATGTCGTAAATTCGACTAAGTAAATCTCCAGGATCTCTAACTCAAGCGATTAAAGAGTCTCACATGTTTATTATTTAAAATCTGTTTTCGGAAAATACAGGATACAGCACTCTGCTATGAATTTCTAATAAGAAGTATTGTTCCGAGATTTCATTCTTCACAAACCCCATCAATGTTTTGATGATAGTTGTGTCCCTCAACATTTTGGTATTCTTCACAATGAGACACGTATATAAGTGTAGGTTTAATATTTGTATATTTTAAAGATTGTCGGGTGATAATATGAAAATAATATCGGACTCTACACTGTTTACTGGATACATAAATAATATTAGTTTTTAAGCTTAAATAAAAATAAGAACAGTCTTCTTCTTCATCTTCTTCTTCTGCCTCGCCTTCCTCCCAACTATTTGGGATCGGCCACCCTTGTCCTACACCTCCACTTCACTCGGTCAATCACATCTCCTCTGCACACACCGACAGCTCTCATGTCATTCGCCATAGTCTCCAACCATCTCTTTTTTGGTCTTCCTCTTCCTCTTTTCCCTTCAACGTCCATCTTCATAACCACTCTTACTGCATTCGTTTCCTCTTGCCTCATCACATGCCCAAATCATCTCAGCCTATTTTCTCTCATCTTGCCCACAATTTGCGTTACACCAACACTACCTCTCACGAATTCGTTCCTTATTCTATCTTCTCTTGTCACTCCACTCAACCATCTAAGCATTCTCATTTCTGCGACACTCATACTTTGTTCTATTCTCCTGTTAACCACCCAACACTCTGAACCATACAGCATAGTTGGTCTCACTACACTTTTATAAAATTTACCTTTCAGCCTCATTGGAAATCTCTTATCGCATAACACGCCCGATGCTTCTCTCCATTTCATCCACCCGCACTTAATCCTATGTTTAACAACCATGTCAAAGCCCCGTTCTTTTGAACAAAAGATCCTAAATATTTAAAGCTCTCAACTTCACCTATCACATCATCATCTATTGTCAGTAGTCTCCTCATTCCTTCAACTTCTTGGTCTCTTTTCCAAAATCATACTCTATATACTCTGTTTTATTTCTACTAATTCTCAATCCCTTTTCTTCGAGAGCTAACCTCCACTCATTTACCCTATTATTGACAACTTCCAGGTTTTCTCCTACCAGAACTAAATCATCCGCAAACATCATACACCATAGTATCTCACTCTGTATCTTCTTTGAAACCTCATCACATCAATTTTTTTTTTTTTAATAAAAATAAGAACAGTCATAGACAAAAAGTTTTAATTTTCTCATTGCACCACAGTTTTTTTTTTCAAAATCCCACATGCTGCGCCACTCATCTGTTCGGATCAATACATCATATAAAATACATATATAAACGACCTTAAACATGAACAAAACGTATATTATTATTATAACGTAATAAATATTAACTACATCTCCGCGAAATGACTACAGTCGTGTATATAATTGTTTACACGACGGGCTTAATCTTTCCACGCGCTAGTGGAATGGACAGCGTTAATGACAGCCGATGATTTATCACCACGCGTTACGCGAAACGATCGTTCGATTCGTCTCGGCAAAACAAATAATAATGATAATAATGGATCCGCGTAGCGTATGCAAATATAATACTCGTGGTAAGATCGGAATATTTACACGGCTCACTGAAATCATACGTTTTCACTAAATTTACAGCTGTTAAAATGTCAGTACAAATAAAACTCTGGCGGTAACCACGCTCGTTTACGAATGGAAACTCATTTTTCCCGTTTTTATACCAATAGACAACTCGGTATCGTGTACCACTATGCATATCGATTCTCAGGCTTCGCAAACGTCTATAAAGCTTAATATATACGAAAAAACGTCAGTTTAGAAAATGTTGCCAACACAAAGCTTAGAGGCCATCAGGTATATTATACTTATATATGAATGTATTATAATATTATATTGTTTTAGTGAAGTATCGACTAAAAAATAGTCATTCATCAGCTTATGTTAATATTTGAAATGTAACGGATTTCTTTCGATTTCGTTTTATTTAAATTACACAAAATCGACACTAATTAAGTACAACTAGGTATTATTGGTTACTGAGTAATATAAGGAAAAAAGATATAACGACAAAATGAAACCTTTACATAATGTTACCAATGACCTATAGTATCTACACAAAAACGAATTACATATTTTATTTTCAAACATTTTTTTTTTCTTTTACAGATATTTAAATAATAATAAAATACAAAATAACATATTATTTATATTAATACAAACTTTTTTTAGTATAACTGATAAAAAATAAAATAATTTCTAGTTAAGAAAATTAAAAAACTAGAGTAATTTATATTAAATAGCTTTATAAATTAACGTCATTCGAATCACGTTAAATTATGAGTTTAATAATAAATATGACATATGTATGGTTAGTTCATTTTCACAACAGTAAACTGTATAAGACCATAAAAATTAACAACATTTATCAAAAATGTACGAATAAAATTTTAACGAAGAGTAATAAATAAAAACACATCAATATACGTTAACAATTATTAATAATAAATGTATATATATGGCAGTAAAATCACCGAGTTGCAGTCACGGACCTAAAACAATACATTTCAACTTATTTTACTAATATTCATTTCATATTACAGAATATAAAACATTTTTAACATTATAATTTCTAATACAGATAGTCGATCTTAATGATTAATTAATAACATAAACGCATTCAAAAAGCGTTTCGTGACATGATTTATACAACCGCCATCTTAAATTTGTAATTATTTATCAATGATAAATGGTTACATAATATTTACCCAAAACAAATACATTAATATGCGTTCACAAAACTACATTTGCAACGATCAAAGACCTTATTCGTATCCATTCAAAATAAATTATGTTTTACTCACAGCATCCAGCTATTATTATACTCATCACTCCAGTTAGACTGGACTTCCACAAATCTAATAGTTCTGGATCGGTGTCACCGATTGCTTCGGCTATCATGGCAATCAATATGTTTCCAATAACCTTAATCACAAACAATAGAGTATTAGTATTCCAACGCCATGAATCACCAATGTCTAATTAGATATTACAATGAAATGACTTTATTAATCTGAGCGCCTAATTAAAAATACCGAATTCAAAATACATAATCCCGTTTGACCATTGTAAAATGGTAAAAATGTTGCAATCAGTCTTGCATTTACCTGAAAATGACTCAGAATAACTACATAAGACATTTTTCGGATAAAAACTAACGCTAATTGATTCGATAATCCATGTTTTTAACACTTATTTATTTTAATTTCTTTCTAAGAAATCACTAACATAATTTGGAGCATATTTTTTTATATTATGTTTAGATTAGTATTATAAAACCGTACATTTAACGATTATTTACCAACTTCTCGACCTATAATCAAACATAACTTTGCAACTTTATGGTTTTTAAATTTAAAAAATAATTCCATTTAAATAAATCTATTCAAGATTCTTTATGATATTAAAATAATTGCCCTATTTATTATATAAAAGCCAATGTATGTTATCAGTGTATAAAAATTCATTGGGTTATATTTTTTTACGGGATAAAAACATAATATACAATTTTATTTTATATTTAATCTTAATTGTGATCGATTACTCAATAATGATTGTAATACATGGGACTATCGATAATCCGATAGATATCAGACCAGATGAATAACAAAAAATTCGGATTAATGGAGTTTCGCATAAAAGGCACATCTTTACTTATTGAAAAATCTTTATTAATTTTATTAAGACTTATAAATAATATACACAGAATTGTTATTAGCGTATAGCAAGACAAAACTTTACGAGTATACTTATTTAAAAACTTAAACAAATCTTAATTTCAAATATAAGTAAAATAAACTCTAAAATTGAACCAAATTTGATGAACTTAATTACAAATAAATGATTTATTATAATGGATACAAAACTGTTGTAAGTCTCTTACTTCTCTATTATTCTTTAAAACTATCTATATGTTTACAATTAACTGATTTATGTACTCGTGTATTAATATGTTAAATTTAATTACCACCAAATAATATCAGAATAGTTCATATTTATGAAGAAATGGTGCTATGGCAACTCCATCGGGCACATTGATCTTATTTTTGTTAAAATGATAATCTAGTATAAAATGAGAGTATCCAGTTCATAATTGCATATATCAAATTAAAATGAATTAATTTTATTATGATTTTCAAAAATTATTGATATATTTGTGTTAGATATTTAAATAGCTTATATACTCTTCTTTATCAATATTATGTATAATTTAAGTTTTTAGTAAAAATTTTAAAATTTTAATGAAAAACGACTAAAATGTTATAATAAAAATATCTTACTTAAATGAAGCAACTTTAGATTATGAAATTAAATTTACACTTTTTCTCACCTCAAAATGTTTAGGAGTTAGTCCATACTTTTTATGTTTAACACCAATATCTGTAAGTAATTTTTCTAGTTCTTCTGGTTTGTCGAGGTGATCGATAGTTGCTCCTAGTGCACTGCCTACTTTTGATGCATGTGCTTTAAACTGGAAATTAGATGGGAGCTCGTCTATCGACAAACCCTTAAGCCGTTTGAATAGTGATAGGTATTCAGGGTTTTCTTTGAACAATCTTTAAAATGAAAATACGATTTATGAACAATTACAATTTTTATCTATTAAATATATTATTAAGAAAATTATTTGTTTTTTAATATTTTTATTTTTGTATAACAATACATAATAATTAATATTCTATACATAAATAAAGATCAAATATCGAAAGATAAATTATTAAACAATAATATTATTAACATAGATGTGAATAATTTTCATCTACAAAAACATTATAATGCTTAACACCAAATTAATTAATCTCAATATTCATTCTGTTACTCAATTTGTTTTTTTCCAAGAAACTTAAAGTACGAAATACAATAATTTACTTAATCAACATTTTAAGAAACAACTGATTATATAGTTATTTTTAAATATTATTGTTATTAATATTACATATAATATTTTTCTACGTCTAAAATAAATATTTAATATCATAAGTTTTATTTCTCACAAATCACCTCAAAAATTATATAAATTGGTCAACATAATACATAATTTAATTATGTATTATGCTGACCAATTTATATAATTTTTGAGGTGATTTGTGAGAAATAAATTAAACCTATGTTGTTTCAATCAAATTTTGATTGAAACAACATAGGTTTAATTTTTTTTTTTTTCATTTGGTTATAGTTTACCGGTATTTTTATTTGAAATTACATACAGTTTTTGAAAAATCTACTGTACCCGTTGTCACACCTATGGTCATAAGTATTTACTTTTAGTATAATATTAAACATATTCAAATAAAATGATTTATTTAAATTTTGAATTGATCATTTTCATATCAATAATGTTAATATTTTTCGTGTATTATTATTTTTTAATTATTAATATTAATTAGTTTTGGTATACAACAAATAAAAAAGTGTAATTGTAAATACCAAATTAAAAGGGGAAAAACTAATCGTTTTGTTATATTTAGCATAATTAATGTCAAAAATCAAGTTAATAGCTAACATTTAAAAAATTCGAACGTATCTATTATAATACTACAATGATAAGTCAACTTATAAACTTAATTAAATATATTTGTCGTAAATGCTGACTCTTTGTACGCTTTATTGATTATACAAACCTATTACAATTATACATTTTAAGTTACATTGCAATATTGTCAAAATAAATAAAATTAGATATACATTTTATATTTAAAGATCCATAATTGCTATTACTATTCTTTGTATCAACGAATGTAATCAAAAAAATCACTCTTTCCTTCATTGAATTCTTATTTTTAGCTCTCATCATCAGTATTTAATGAATAACCTTAGAAATACGAGTATTGCATAAATGATTGATTTATATTAAAATATTATTAATAATTGTTGTCAAAAGATTTGAGTTATCCTTCATAAGCATATTACTCATAGTTCAAAATTATCAAAAAGATTACTTTTTCGACCAGCTCTAAAATAATTTATAGATTAACACTTTTATATTAAACTTAGTGCTCCTATAGTTAATGTTGTATATAATATAAAAACAAAATTTAAACCAATATATTAAAATTTTATTAGATAAAATCTTGTTCAAATATACAAGTATACGTGACAAAAATAAACGATATTTATTATTTATTAGTTGTATTAAAATACGTTTAGATTTACCTGATTACCAGTGCTGACGCTAGTTTGTTCGGATCCTGTGCGAGTACTGACCATGATTTTCTTAATTGCGAAATTTGAATAGGGTTTAACGCCATTTTTTTAATGTGAAAAAAACGTGTAGATTCACGGACGACCGTTCGTGTAAGTTAGTAATACGTAAAGGCGTAACGTTTAGAGACAGACTGAAACAATTGTTTTGAACGACACTTGTTTTGTATAAGAATTCGCTCCGTGCTATATACGCACCCACACGCGCGTATACACACGTATCCAGTAGTACACACACATACACTCACACATACATTCGCACACATACACACACTCACGCAGACGCATACACGCACACTTGAACACACTCACGCTCACGTATACGTACACATTACATTGTGTCACGTGTTTAAACACTTGTAAACACATCCATATCTACTCCGTATAAGATGCGTTAAATTTGTTAGTAGAGTACATTTTGATCGCACAGAGGATAACTAATCGCGCTGTAACTACACGGTTGTTTAAGAATTTCATTTCAAAGTTCCGCCGTGGTTTATTATGGTCCACGGCAGGCTTAATTGAAACTGAAAAAAATCAATCGACCGTGTCAACAGTAAAGCAAGGGTACCGATTAATAGGTCATTGTATGTACATGTGCGTGCACAGTCGAATGTATACGGAGTGTGACAAAACGTCAAGATTTGACATCACTTGACCACGCGATGTCTTTAATAATACTATAATTAATATATACAATGCGTATATATTTATATTCAAGATGGATAAACGAGCACTGTATAATGTAATGCACGTATTACTAACGTATAATTTTAAACACGAGTATACAAAACGTTTATAACGATTTAAGCTTAATATCTACTCAGTACACAATAATATGTATTCATGATGCTGAAACGTATTTAAGAATATTACCAATCCATAGAACCGTAGCTCAAAGTACCTACTCGAATAGTATACAAAATACTTCCGTCTTTATACCGGTTATTCAGAAACCAAATAAGATTACGTAATCGAATCATAACAAGAAATGTGTAAGTATTTATAACAATAGCTCATTTAAACGTGTTTTTTTTCTTCAAAATGTCAGTATCAATAAAAAAAAACCGATATCTATATTGTTATTACAACTATACTCTCATATGATTACTATTACAGTAACGTGTTGTTGTACATTTGAATATTGGTAATTATGATACACTGTTCAGATTCCAATGATTCAGTTCAATTAATTGTACCAAATTTGTTATTCGAAAATTAATAGTTTATGATTTAGTTCGTAACTCATAAAATTTACGTTTGTTCGTACAACCATAATATTTTACTAAAACAAATGATATAGTCAAGTATATTTATTTTAATTATACTTCAATTGCATTGAACTGATTTCCTGATATGTACGTACCGTCACAAACCAACATTTTATTTATATGTAATGCATACTTTTTAATACATAGGTATTATGATGCAAAATTACTTCTGGGTCATCAAAGTAGTTTTTAAACATTATAAATACCTAATTAAAGATACATCTTAACAGCAAGTACGCTTAGACTCAAGGTACTTTGAACGTTTCTTTATGCCCATTATGATATTTTTGAACGTGTCTTTCTTATGAATAGATGAAAAATAATTGTCAAACATGACAGTCGACGTCTGTATCATTAATTAAATGTATAAACTGAAAACATAATGCCACATATACTCGAAATTATTTGACCATCATGTACCCAAACGGTATTTTCGGAGCAGCATAATTTTAACATAAATAAATTATGTAATATTCAAAGTATGAGTGAATAATAAAGTATAAAAGAGAAAAATCTTTTTTTATATTAAAAACAAAGAACACTAGTTTAGTATTTTTAACTTGAGTGATTGAAAATTAATACATTTTAGCTAACCAGTAAAAATTGGAGATATTTTTTAATATTATCTCAATATAACTACTACTTTTTTTAAGTTTGAATTTTTATATTTTAAAATTAAATTAAAGAAAAAAATTCCAAACTTCTTTACGTAAAAAAGTTACCATTTTTATATTTTAAAGAACGTTTGGGTCATTTGGGCTCAACTATAATTTTTTATAAATTAAAATTATACTCGTAAAAACAACCTCGAATTCATAAAGAAAATATAGATATAACTGAATTATATATATTTTTTTTTGTGTTTAATTTTAATTTGAAAATTCAATGATGTCTAGATAGATAATATTTTTTCAATACTACATTTTATTTACCAAAGCTTATCTGAAATTAAGTGCACATAATATTAAATAGATCAATAAAAATGTAATGTCTGTAATATAATAAATAGCGTTTATTACAATAAAGTAGTGTTTATAATTTTATATAAATATATAAAATATTTCAAACTATCATATTACATAAATAGTCTTAATGGAAATATATAAATATTTACAAATGATACAAATATTTTTTATGGGTGTATATAGATTTTCATGAATATTATAATACAGTGCCGTATCTTTGAGAAGAAGGGACTTTATAAAGTAATTTCTTGGATAATTCTATATTGTAATAACCGAAAAAAAAATACATTTAGAAAAGGTATTTTATGTAATATTCATTTTTACTAAAATAACAAAGATTTTTAATAATATTTTTAAATGAGAAATATAAGTTCTTAGAAGCCGTCCTTCGATGAACAGTCTATAAATATTGCACGAAAGGGTTTAAAGCGAGTGAAGATAGCATGAAGATGTGGACATAGAAAAAGTCCCGTATAGGACAAAAATCTTTAGAAGATAATAGTAAAAATACTTTTTCGCGGTTATTTAGTTACATATAGATAAATTATTTGAATGAGAGATAAAAATGAATAGTTTTCATTGTTTTAAATTTTGTTTTGCTTATTTGCAATGATACATGAAAAAAAAACAAAATATCTAAATACAGAACTAAATCTCTTATTGTTTTCAACTAATTTTAGCATTTATTGGATAATCTTTTTTGTAATTATAATTAAAGGACTAAGCTTAGATCCAACCCTAAGAGTGAACATTATGAAAAAAAAAATTAATAACTAACTAAACTTTTCTTTTCGTAATTTTTTTTGGTGATTAGTTAATTATTTCTGTGATTATTTCAACAGTGTCATAATAACGTAAACATGTTTTTGGAATTTTTGAAATTCTGCACACCAAATGAATTTAGAGATTTGCGATATAGTAAATTACATATTACCACTATGGAATCATATTGTTTACATAAATATTTATATATATAACAAAAGCGAAGGCTCGGGTCGAAGAACGTGCCAAATAGTAATTTTTTGTTAATTTTTATAGTTGTAAAAAATATTACTAATCAGTCTTTCCGTTTTGATAAGAAAATTCTAGAAGTTCAGTAATTACCAAATGTAAATTTACATTTGATTTATAATTACACACAATACTTATAACATTAACATATAAAAACTGTAATTACTATTTATCTGTATAAAGTGATCGATTTACGTAATTGACATTCGTGCATCGAGCGTACGATGTATATATATACACAGTGGCGCCGAAGTCCATGTTAAGGTCGGGCCATGGCCCGACCTATTTTTTGAAAAATATGGCTGGTAGTTCAAAATGTGGATGGTAGAATCATGAGTATACTCACATCATAATTGTGTTATAAGTAACTGTATAGTGTTATGAAAATATTTAAGATATTGAGGCCGCGAAGTTTTGAAATTGCCCGATCACATTTTACAAACTTCGGCACCATTTTATATACAGTAGAAGCCGCTTATTAAAAACACTTTGGGACCGAGGTAAAATGTGTCAATTAACCGATTGTTTCTAATAAGCTATTGGTTTGATTTGTACTATGAAAAAAAAAAAAAAATACGCAAAAAATATATGTATGTATATATATTTAACTAAATATGTATATTGTATAATTTAAAAGAATATGTATATGTATTGTATAATTTAAAAAAGTATGTATACTGTACAATTTAAAAAAGTATGTACATTTGTATAGGTATATTATTTAAAATATGTATCAATTGAAGTTTGTTTTTTTTGCGCTAAGCAACTCCATGACCATATATTCATATGCGTAATGCTTCTCAAAACCTACTTCATCCGTATGGTGCTGGACGCCGTCGGCTTTCCTGAAGACACTTAGATCTCCTTGTATGATGGGGGTGCCAAGGTTGATTCACTGTTTTTTTCTTCATCATCAGTATTGGCCTGTTCAATTGTTTGAGAATTCATTATCGCATTACAAATCTCTTCTTCAGTTTGAATTTTCTGTACCTCTGTTTCAACTTAAATCTTGATGTTTAGACATTTTTAGATTTATATATATTTTATTTCAAATTATTTATTTACAATAAATATAACAACAGTAAAGATAAGATTAAATTACATTGGTTATTGCACGGATAACCGGTGTATATGTTAATCGACTTTCGTCTAGGTGTTTCAAATAACCGATGTGATGTTTCAATAATCCGATTTATTTTCAATGTTCTAATAGGTATACGGCCGGTCTGTCCCGGGAAATTTTATTTCAATAACGCGATTGTATCAATTATCCGTGTTTCTAATAAGCGGCTTCTACTGTATATATATATATATATATATATATATATATATATATATGTTACAGTTAAAACCCGAAATCCGTCGAAACTAGTTTTAACTAGTAAAAACTAGTTTACACAAATCCCTTTAGTCACTTCTGGTTTTAACTAGTTAAAATTAGAATTAACCTCAGGTTCAAATAAGTTCAGTAAAAACTAGTTTTAACTAAAATGCATGTATTCGAACTCATACTACATAGTAAAACATTTTCATAGGTAAAACTATTTCTAACTAGGGAAAAGTAGAATTATAAGTATATATTAGGATATTAAATTATTAAGATTATTAAATATAGACATTTGTTATATTATTTATTTTGACAGGACAAACTATTGTGGCATTTAGAATTGCATAAAATTTTAATTTTTTTACATAAACAGCGATTTGTTTGGTAGGATGTTTTACATGTGCATTTTACAAATCCTTGTCCTGACCCCGTTGATGCTTTTGTTGCGGCTGCACGGAGGGAAATATGATTTTTCGGAACCTGATTCTGTGTGATGAATTTTTCTTCACATGTTATAAATTCAGACCTGGAACAATTTTTACTGATTACTTACTAATTACTAATTTTATTTTATTTATTAAATAAAAAGGTGATAATGGACGCACCTGCAATAAAGTTTTTCTAGAATTCCATCCTTACATCCGATTCTATATAAATCGTACTCTGTTTTTTCTAACACTACTCCGATGAGATTAGGATGATCTGTTTTACTTTTGTCAACATCTGGAATGCGGATTTCTACGTTGACACCAACATCAACAACAGGAAATTTATTTTCGGATCGAGTCATCATTCGAGCTGCCTGTTTTTCCAAATTTGCATGAGCTTCTTTTCTAATTACATCTATAGTATCTAAAACTTATCAAATAAATATACCTTGTTTATGTATTTATCAGATTTGTTGATTACAGTATGAACTATTTATAAGAATATTTGTATTAAGTTTTTAATCCTTAACAATAAAAGTTGAAATTTTTATAATTTTTTAACTAAAAAATAATTTAAAAGTTTTCGAAAAATATAGGTAGTTTTAAAATTATAAAATACGTAAATAAAAAATTTATTTTAACCACTGTAATAAAATGTACTGTAAAATAAACATAAGTATTACCTAAACTTAATACCTATATTTTTAAAAAAAATAATAATAAAAATGTTTACCTGCAGCTTCCTGTTCAATCATATTTTCACTTGCAGTTTCAGTACTTATAAGATTTTCAAGTTCATCCTCGACGTTTATAGTAGCAATCAATTCATCGGGTAGGTTAGAAGATACAAGCCCCACTCTTGGATCAACTCCAAACATTGCTTTATAAGGTGTCATATTTATCCCGGCGTGGTGTGCTCAATTTTTCATGAATTGAACAAACTTTAATCCGATAGACCAATTAGATGATTTATTGTCTGTCATCCAAGAAGCGAGCATTCGCTCCACGTCTTGGTTAGCACGCTCAATGGAGCCTTAGCTTTGTGAATGCCTAGGCTTTCGGTGCACGATTTTTAACTCTGGACATAGCGCTGTCAGTTCTGTTATCACATTTTTAACAAATTCTCTTCCACTGTTTGAGTGCAGAAGAACCGGAGCACCAAAGGTTAAAAAAATGTCTAATACATGGCTTGCAACTTCTTCTGCATGCTTGGTTTGCAAGGGGCGGAGCAGAACGAATTATGTCAGATGATCTTGATAATTAAGTATAAACTTATACTGTGCATCGGGTTGCGACTACATGTCTATCAAATCTATTTGACATCTACTATTAAACTCAGTGTGCAAAATTGGTTTCGAAACGAGTCCTTTCTTTCCTAGCTTTTTTTTTTTTGGCACGTTTCACAGAGGGATAAAAAAATATTTATCATGTCAGTGGTGATGTTGGCGTACTTTCATGAAGTTTCAACCTTCAGTCGATCTCTTCCTCCATGCCCTATAGCGATGTGTGACAAATCAATAACATCGGCAAATAATATTTAACTGGATCTTCGCGGGTTACCAGCTTTTTTGTATCGCCAATTTCTAAAACATTAAAACGTTTCATCCTTCTATACTGAGTAGATGTTTTTTTAGTTGCTGATATCGCATCCTCGACCTCTATTAGAAGTAGATCATTAGCATCTTTTGTAATAAAATTATAATGATTATCTTTTTTTCCTTTCGCCGATTCCATAAGCTTCTTAAAAAACCGTTCTTGAGTACTCATTTCTGTCTTAGTTTTCGACATGATACAAAAATATACAGTGGCCCGACGATTTTCAAAACCGGTGAACGACAGTGAGAGCGAAAAAGAAGAACTTAGAATAAAAAACGGGTAATTCGCGACAAATATGTGACTACAACGAACACAATCGCACTGGCGAAATATGGCATTGCCGACGATATACGCTGACATCTATATCAAAAACGTATCATTATTAATATTATTGTAGGTATAACTTGTAAAGGTTATCGTATCTGAGTTATGGACAACTATAGTTAAAGTTCAATATAACTAAATCTAGTAAATGCATTAGAATACCGATCTCAGTAATAGAATAACTAAATATCACTTGCAGGAATAAAAATGTTTAGAGTAAACTCGGCTTCCGCATTAAGCTATTAATCATTTAATCATACTCTTGACTGTACTATTATATAAAGTTCTTCTATAGTATCATTTGTTGTCAAAATATTTTTTTAAAAATTAAAAGTCTATACTTCAATTACATATTATTTTCAAATGTTTTTAAGTAAAGTATTCACAGTAAGATTAAACATTTCTATACACATATGTATTGATGACATTTTATTACATTTTAACAGTGGTGATTACTCACTCTGATGTATGGACATGCTCATTAAATTTATATTTATCATAATGTATTATAGTTATATTTAATTTATAATACACAAATTTGTAATCATTTATATATAAGATTTAAATTAATATTTTTAGACAGCATTTATTTAAATAATACTTATTTTAATTGAGAATTGAGTAACTCTTTTAACAAAATGAAGTTACCTCCATATTTTTTTTATTTGTAAATAAAGTTAATTCTCCTTTCTTTTTCAACAAACTTTTTTGTAACTTTATCATAAAATTCAGGGCTCATTTTTAAATCTTCTAATACATTTTTTTCAATAGATAAAATTGCTTAAAAAGATAGTCTTTCTTGACCTTGAGTAGACCTACAATATATTTTTATTCTTTTGAGGGCTGAAAATGTTCTTTCTGCTGATGCTGTTATACTTAGAATAGTTGTAATTAATTTAGCTAGTTTATATACTTCTTTTAGCCTTAACTCTTGTTTATTTAAATTCATGAATTTAATTATATCGAATATTGGTCTATTTTTAAAATCTGCTAAACTGTACAAAACATATAACTCATTTTTCAGTCGGAGTATATCAAAGAAATGTCCGTACTGTTTCATTAAACACTTAAGTTTAAAATTTTCTGGAAATTCTTTATTATGTTTTTCATACAACTCAGATTTAAGTAATGAAAAAATTCAAATTTTCCCATGGATTCAAATCCACTCTTAATTTGATTCAAAATATTATCTAATATTTCAGTAAATAAACGTCTATAATTAAAGTTATCATCACTCAGTGTGCATTGGAGATTTCAATACATCCCAGAAACAAACATTTTAGTAGTACCATCAACGTAACTTTTTAATATGTATTCAATGTATCTGTTCTGTTAAAACAAACATTTAAGACTCATCCCGGCGATATAACTAGGTATTATATGATAGTACAGACCTACAATGTTATAAATGATATGTCACAGAAGTGGCGGAACTAGATATTTGGAGGCCCGTGTAAAAAAATGTCGTGGAGGCCCTATTGCTAGGACATAGTTTAAAAAAATAACTAAGAACTTTGTTATTCTCGTGTTACATCTTTAATCTCTTATACATATTATTTAATATAGGTACTGGCATATACTTTGAATATATTTATAATTCGGTAAATATTAAAATTAAGTTGTGAATTTTTTTTTCGGCTTTGGTTTTGTACAAACATATTGATCAAAGCCGACATATTTAATTTTTTTGCAGGTTCGTTTTCAATAGATATCATGGCCAAACCACTTAGACGTGTTTGAGACATAGTGTTTCTGAGGTAGCTTTTTATTAACTTCAGCTTTGAAAACGATCTCTCAGCACTAGCTACAGTTACTTGTGAAGTCAGAAATAAATAACACGCCTTTAGTAATTCCGGGAAGCTTGTCATAAGATTATTATTTTCAATAACTAACAGTTTAGTTATATCAAAAATACTGGAAAATGATTCGAGCTCAAAAGCAAATAATGTTTTAAAAGATTAGATTTGATTGGTTAATTCTGCTGAATTAAAATCATCAAATTCGTCAGCTAATTTCTTCGCGCCAATACTAATTTCATCTTTAGAAACTAATCTAAGATTTAATATACAACTGAATAAATCTCTTATTTCATTCAGGCCCGGAAATCGTACTTGCAACTGTATGACGAAAATATCTATGCATGGACAGAAAACTTGAGTTTCAAAATAATGTTTTTCATTTGAAAGACGTTGATCCTGACAAAGCTCATCGTAAAATTTTTTCACTTTAATTGTTCTTTTACTCGAAAATTCTGGTGTTATATTCCATTTTAATGCCTTTAAATTAACTTCCTCTAATAATATATCAAAGTTATCACGGATTACATTTATATCTTCTAATGTACTTTTTATTAAATCAACAGCCTTTCCTATATGTGCTCCAGGTGACTGTATTATTTTAGATGCTATATTGATTTTTGACAATATTTTATACATCATTGTAACTAGAATAGCTGTTTCATAACATTCAAAATATTTTTTTAGGACACTTCCTTCATTTTGTTCAGCTTTAGTACGTCCAGTCAATGTTATGTTATTTAAAACCTTCATTATATCGGGATACAAGTGATGGAGTGATGTTAAACAATCGATTCTTGATGACCATCGAGTAGGGCATAATCGTTTAAGTGAGCTGTTAATATCAACACTTCCTTTTTTAACTTGGCCCACCGCAGTATACTGTTTCCGAAAAATAAGTAAAGAGATTCAAGCATTTCGAAAAATTTTCGGATTTTAACAATATATTTAACTGAATCATTCACCACTAAATTCAAATTGTATGATGCACAATGAACATATTTGGCTTTCTTCTGTCGTTGTCGAAGTCGAGTTTGTAAACCGTTATATTTGCCACTCATACTTGCCACACCATCAAGCCCAATTCCTCTCAATTTATTAATATCAATTCAGTTTTCTTTAAATTGTTCAACAGTTTGCTTCTCCATTTTTTCTCTTGTGCCTCCATCTGCTTCAACGAATCCTACAAAATCCTCATTTATTTTAATATTCGTAGGAACTCCAAATTAATTTTTTACTATATGTATGTATCGATATATTGTGGAAACCTGATCAACCTTGCTTATGTCTTGTGTAGAATCGAGTATAATGGAAAAAAATGGTGCTGATGTAACATCAGCTAGTATATATTAGATTCTGAACGGAGTGATAGAATCTATTGGTTTTACAATGATGTGTGTTTTTTTTTTTTATTTTTTTTTTTATTTTTTTTTTTTTTTTTTGTGTCTGACGACACCTTTTTTGGCAGTAAAAATGCTTCGATTTGCTTATGTAGCAACTTTTCTGAAAGGAAAGTGAATCTAGTTGGTAAAAATTTTATGACTGTTTGAAATTTAAATATTTACGAAATTGCATAAAATTTATTCTCAAACGATTTTTAATATTTGTTATAATTCAAAAAGAATAAGTCGCAGATTTTTGAAATTTCTACCAGCTGTTAAGATTGGCATTTCCTTTATGTCATATTTTTTCAAAATATAATATTGATTTTTAAGCCACTTATAGGCATTTAAATTATTCGATTTTTTTACATTTTATTTTTATAATCGGTGATAAAAAAAATTTGGCTCCTACAAAATACTTGAAAATTTAATAGAAGATTCCACAGAAGTAGTTCTTATTGTCATTCAAAAATTATTAAAATCCATAGGCACAATTTTTTTTTATAAGCGTTTGAACAGCGAATATTGACATAGAATTACATGTAAAATATAATATATTGTATAATAATCTAACAACTTGAAATATTCACCAAATCTTTATATTGACGTTCTCTATACATGGTTAAGTTTTCAAAGTATTTTGACATATTTTGTCTTATTTATAGACAATTTAAATTTTCGATTTTTCTAAATTTTTCGTTTCAAAATAAAATATACTTATATATATAATATATTTATAAATAACATTGTATTATATTCTAGACAAACATATCATCTCCATTCAGAATCGTTTTTCGTATACAATGATACCTATCATTGAATTCAAATTTAACAAACCCATTATAATGACCTATCCTATGAAGAGTCGCTCTTCACCCCCAAGTGTACAGCAGAGCGAGGCCCATCCGGTTCTTTTTTTTTTATTTATTTTTTTATTTTTTTATTTATTTTTTTTTATTTTATTTTTTTTTTTTTGTGTCTGACGACACCTTTTTTGGCAGTAAAAATGCTTCGATTTGCTTATGTAGCAACTTTTCTGAAATGAAAGCGAATCTAGTTGGTACTTTGGGGGGTCAAAAGTAAAAATTTTTCAATATTTTTTAAATACGACGGGAAAACCCCCAAAAAAATAAGGGAAAAACGGGAGTTTTTACGCAAAACCATTTTTCGACAAAATCAAATTTTTTATATTGCTATAACTCAAAAACTAATCGATGTAAATACTTGAAATTTTAATAGAAGATTCCACAGAAGTAGTTCTTAAAGTCATTCAAAAATTATTATAATCCATAGGCTCAATTTTTTTTTATAAGCGTTTGAACAGCGAATATTGACATAGAATTACATGTAAAATATAATATATTGTATAATAATCTAACAACTTGAAATATTCACCAAATCTTTATATTGACGTTCTCTATACATGGTTAAGTTTTCAAAGTATTTTGACATATTTTGTCTTATTTATAGACAAAATCAAATTTTTTATATTGCTATAACTCAAAAACTAATCGATGTAAATACTTGAAATTTTCACCAAATGTTTAGATTAGCGTTCTCTAAACACCGTTAAATTTTTAAAGTATTTTGAATTTTATTGAGCTATTTATAGACAATTGAATTTTTCAATTTTTTTAATTTTTTTTTTTTTTAAAATAACGATAACAATTTTTTGGCCGGCCAGAAAATCTTGAAAATTTAATACAAGGTTTCTTATAAGTTGTTCCTTAACTGATAAAAAAAATCTAAAATCGTAAGTCACAATTTTTTTTAAAAGTGCTCAAAGTTCCAATTTGTATAAAATGTGTAAAAATCACGATAATTTGCAAGTTATTTTGTAAAAATGAACAAGCCGCACTCCAGCCCCAGCTGTACAGCAGAGTGAGGACCATCCGGTTCTTTTTTTATCTTAAATTTAAATCTTAAAAATTGTATCTTTTTAAATCTTAAAACAAACTAAAGGATAAATTATTTCTTAATGATAAAAATACCAAGTGTAAAATTTAAACAAATAAAGACATAGCTTTATTTATATACTCATATTTATAAAATATACAAACTTTATAAATTTTGTATTATTCAAATTATAAAAAAAGCATAAACATATATTTAGTCAATAATATTTTAAAAATGAGTACAATTTTATGTACTTAACACTATTGTTAAGGACACTAGGACACGCATCAAAAAAGAGTACTGTTCTACGGAAAAGAGTACGTCTGGTCACCATACTTATAATACATACATTTTCTACGATACCCATTTTTAAAATAATATATTTATAATATTTCTAAACAATATTACCTATGACATTTAACATCATTAAAAAATAGCACAGTAAAATAAAACGAATAAAAATTGTCATATAATCATACACATTATTTTGATATAAATGACGGCATTCGGCATTGATGAAGCGCAACAGAATTGACATGCCGAGGCTGTTAGAAGAGTAGGTCTCAGAATAACCGGTATATCACAGCTATAATTTGTTCTATAACTTGCGTCGTATAGCTTGCGCACACATCTATTGTATGCTCTATCATTAAATGTTACGATCAAGATAAACACATAAGTATAACAGATATATATTTTACCATAAATGATGCCATACATTGTTTCTTTTAAAGTATGTAATATAATATTTGTAATAGCAAAATCATTTTTGTATTTTTATTAATTATTATTATGACAAAAAAATTAAAATTTATTCCTGAGAATGCGGCGCATGCTGAGCATGCCTGGAGAATTCATCACTGCATTTTAACAATTAAAATAAAATTATTTTAGGTACTACTGCACGATTCATTAGACAACAAAATGTTTTTCTCTTCCATTATTTTTTTCGATTACTTAACGATAGTACATTTAATTACATTTCGAGTATATCTAGATTATAATGCCAAAATTATTAAAAATGTTAAATCAATAAATTATGTTTTTAGATTATTAATCAGACTAAGATAATTTTTTAAATTGAAGGTATTTAGATAACTGAATGTAAATGTCTTGTAAACACGTCTTTGTATAAGAAAAAATTATTGCACGTAAACTATAATTTACCTACTAAATTAATCGATACAACACGTCATATTATTAGATATTTTTTTCCTACTTATAAAAATTCCATGATATACTATCAAAATTATAATAAACATCTAAAACATTTTTTTTTTTTGCATAACACACAATTAGTGGTTCTCCTTAGTTACATGGTTTTTCTTATACCTATATACTTAATATTAATGATTTTAAGTATATGTTTAATTTTATAGTATTATCAATTAAATTTAGTATATTTTTTTTTCTTATGATTGCTATTGGAATTTATTTATTTGAATCAAATCTTTATTTTCTCTACACAATATTTCCATGTTTATACAAATTTATATCATTAGAAACTTTATATACCTACATTTTAACTATACACATTTATAGTTATGTTCATATACATTTTGTATATACCACTGTTATATTTATTCGTAATTTTGTAAGTAGAATTTTCTCTGTTTATAATAATAATTGTACTAATTTATGTTATGTCTTGTAGTACAATTTTGTAACTATACTCTGATTAACATAATCATTCTCTATTTTATTACGAATTTACAAAATTTTTAAATTAATTTACAAAATATACAATACAATCATAATTCATTTTTAACAGCACACTTATGAAAAATGGTGATGGGAAATTTTGATTTTAAAATAAGTATAAGTTTCTACTATAACTTTTTAAAACTAAGCCAGACTCTGGTCTCATTAGACCCATGGCCCAGCTGGACCCAACGATGTGGTTTAAGCACTTTTCATCGAAATTTCTCAAACTCTTGAGTAGTATTCTACGTACAGTAAAGTTATATTAAATGTTTCACGTAATTTCATGGAAATTATAAAAGCTGTCATCATTGTATAGGAGTATAAGTGTATCAAAACCTTGCCTTATTAGTTAGGTAATATTATTATCGATATAAGTAAAAATTACATACAAGTACCGAAAGTATTTTAAAAGCATTTAAATAAATTATAAATAAATAAAAAAAAAATTATTCAAATAAAACAAAAAATGAGAAAAAATCTTTAAAACACGTTCATTTTATCCATTCTATCTATAGTAAACGGTGATTATTCTGTTAAAATGTCAAGTCTCCACGATTGTTATAATTGTTATTTTTTAAGTTATTATAAAAAAAAAAATTGATCTTGTCGAAAACCAGTAAGTCGGATATTTTTTCCTTTTGGAAAATTCATAAACTGATAATCCAATCAAAATCCATTACTGGAAATTGTCATTGTTGTTTATGCAACAGATGCATTACGTGTTGAATTTTTTAATAAATAGTAAATTAGAATAGATACGACGTACAAATGCAGGTAAAATCAATACTGTTTAATGAAAAATTCTTACGGTTAGATGTTTATAGAAATCGTTAAAATTATAAACAGAACAGCCTATGACTTTTGTGGATTTTACAGAAAAATGTTAGAGCAACACAATTTCGCTAATGCACGTATGATTCTGTATACAACATGCGGGTAAACCACGCAAACATAAATAATCCAACAAAAAGTTGTAAAATCACAAGTCGCAAACTCACTACATTACGACCGGAGCAACTAAAGGTGCAACGGATGTGTATAATGTTTGTACACATCCGTTGCGTTTTTATAACAAAGATATATAATAAGCAAATGTATGAAGAGCAAAACAAAATTATAAGAATGAAATACAATAGTTCGTGACGTTTCGCGTAAATCATACATGGAAAAACAAACAGGTTTAGCGGACCCGGAAATTTGGCCGCCAGACATTTCATCGCGACCGTTTTGCGGCGGACCTATTCGCCGCAGACCGGTTCGCCGCCGGACCACTTCGCCGCAGACCGTTTTGCCGCCTGACTACTCGCTGTCGGGTTATTCGATGCAAAAAGAAACTCCCCACGAAATATTATTACCAATAATGTACTTAAATTATTAAAGATTAATAAACAACAATACTAAGGTTATGATATTTTTTCAAACCTCACCACCCGACTTATTACATGCGTTCACCACTGATTGATACTCTTTGAGTTGTGAAACATTAATTTTGATATGCTCCTCAATTTAAATAAAGTACATTTTAACAATAGAATTTGAAGTTTTAATTTCCGTTTGTTCATAAGCAACGATGCGCTTGCATACTGATCTGGGGCAGAAGATTTTTTCAGAGCGCATAATATGGACAAAGTTTCGAAAACCAACACTTTTGGGAAAGAAAAATTGACAACATTTTTTGTATGTACGATCTACGTTTACGGCTAAATATAATGTGACAAGAATTATAAAATTATTAAATGCTTTTCGTTTTTATTAAGCACGTCATTGTGAAATTTTCAACAAAAAAAAAAAAAAAATTTGAGAAACCTATAATTTCCTAGGCAATAAAAATGAATATCCTTAATGGAATTCTAAATTATCAATGATTATAACATAACTAATTAGGTATTAATTAAATTGATTAATATAAGTAAGACTTATTGTAATACCATCATACAACATAGGTTAGTCGTAGGTAAGTATCTATGATTTATTTGGTGTCGAGGTGACCTATTAACCAGTGGCGGTTTTGGTTGTATTTTTTTAGTGAGGCAACTTATGTATCCCCCCTCCCTCTTCATAACAAAAATTAAATTTTTTAATAATAAAGTGAGCTTTTAAATATTTGGTAGTCCTAAAAAGGACTATTTTAGTATGCCTAGTTTTGAAAAAGACTTTTTTATTATGCCTAGTCTTGAAAAAAACTTTCTTAGTATGCCTAGTCCTGAAACTATGAATTAAATAAAACAAATTAAATTATTATGTTTTGTATGTTAAATTTATACTCCTATCTTTTTGATTAGCATATATATTTATAATATTATCATAAAATGATTCGGTTTCTTTGAGTTGATGAATCAAGGACTTTTCAATTGATAGTATAGCGAGAGATCTTAAACGAATTTGTGAAATATTATTTCGAGAATAGGTTTTAATTCTTTTGAGACAAGAGAAACTTCTTTCATTTGATACACTAGTTGCTGGTATGGTCAAAATAAGAATAAATAATTTATAAACTTCAGGTAAAATGTCTTTCAATGTATCTTGTTCAATAATTTTAACCATGTCATAAATATGTAATAAATTTTGATATTTTACATCACTGTACAAAACCTCTAATTCAACTTTTAATTTATTTATATCATAAAATATATTAGAATAAGTAAATTTCAAATTATTTAAAGCATTTTCTGGAAATTTACAAGAATATTCTTTAAATTTAGTTACATCAGCTAACTGTAAGAAAAGTAATTTATTTGTGTCTTGAAATCTGGTATGTAATCGCATTAGAATATTATCAATAAAATAATATTTTAAAATTTGATTGATTGTTCGATTCATTTCTTGTAGCTTTTGGAAGTTTCGTAAGAGTAACCGCTTGATTAAATAATTTTAAAAATTCAGGCTCATTTCTTTTTTTATTTATAAGATCACGTGTTATATTTATTTTTCTCAAGCAAAATTCCATATCAAATGATTTATTCTGAAGAACGTTAAATAAATTGTCAGTATACATGAATATATTATTAAATATGAGTGATAAAAAAGCAAATTCAAAAGTTTTTAAATTTTTTAAATGACCTATAGCACCACAAATAGATTCAGACGAAGATGTTGGATCTTTACTAATAAAATCAAAAACATATATAAACCCTGACCACTCATTAACTACTGTATTTAAAATGTTTGAACGTGAAGACCATCTAGTTTGAACGAATTGAGGAATTCGTTTCCCTACAATATTATCTACAACATTAGTACGCGAGGTGGAATTGTGAAAATAAGCAGCGATACCAGTTATATTAGCAAAAAATATACGACATTTAGCATTTATATTACAACCATGTTGCAATACCAAATTTAATCTATGAGCTAGACAGTGTGTATATAAAGCATTAGGAGCAAGTTCTTTAACTCTAGCCTGTAAACCAGTTAAATGCCCGGACATTACACATGCCCCATCATAACATTGGCCAACTAATTTACTTTCCATATCAAACTCGTGTAAAACAGAACAAACCAAATTAAATAAGCCTTGTGCCGTGCGGTCTTCACTAACATTATGAAAACCCAAGAAACGTTCAACTAATTCAGATTTATCTGTAACATATCTAATAATAATTGAACACTGTGTTTTTTGGCTAGTATCTGTTGTATCATTAATTTGAATAGAATAAAATTTACATTGCTTAATTTCATTTTTTATTTGATTTATTAAGGAATCAGAAATACATGATATTAAATCATTTTGTATAGACTTGGACATACCTGAAAATGTGTTTTTTATACTTTTATAATGATTTTGAATTTCTTGAGAACACCTAACAATATGCATATCAAATAACTCTCTAAAATTCCCTTTATTTAATGAATCACTACTCTCATCATGACCACGAAATGCTAACTCTTGTTTTCCCAAAAATAAAACCAAAGCAATTAAATGTTCCATAAATAAACGATTCAATCTCACATTCTCATTATAATTTTTTTTAAATAAATTACCATGTTCATTAACAATATCTACTATAGTAAAACGATTTCTTTCTAAATTTTTTAATCCTAAATGATTATGAATATGTTCTTTAGATGATTGATGTATTTGAATACTCCTAGATAAATTTTTTAAATCATAATAACCAATAGTATTCCAAACAGATTGAATTTTACCCAATAACAAACACGGCCAACAAAACAATTTTTGTAAATAATGACTTCCACATAACCAAGAGTGTTGTTGATATAAATTTGGATTGAACGATCTACAGAATACCTTACTTGATTTTTTGTCAGGAGTCAAAACTGACAAAGTCGGAATAGGCCTACCTACTCTCAGTAAATCGTTTTTATTATCCGACTTCCAACGTCGAAATGGCGTTTCCAACAACATGACAACTTCGTCTGTAACTGGATTCATGATGTTAAAACTCGAATAAAAAGTACGACACGCGTAGACAAATTTAAACGAAACAACACAAACGACGATTCGAATAAGAACAGAAACAGAAATATAATCTAATATTGAAATCGGTTTCATTAGGCGCTATGTCAATAATACGGGTATATGTCGTTTGTGATTATCTTATATCTATATTTTGTTGTTGATCGTGCAGCAGTCACGGCTGCGAGCTGACCATAGTATACCATATCTATTTTTAGCACTCAGAGGCGATGAAAAACGAGCCTCACGATGATCATTGCGCATGCGTAACTCTTCTTATTTAAACAGTCGCGTGCATTCGCGTACATACGCTTGTGTGTGTAATTAATGTACACAAGTAACAATTCAAGGCGACGTTAAACGGTGCCTCACGACGTCATCGGAATATTGCCGCCGACTGAAATATGATGGTTTGTGTACGTAATAATTATTTCGCGCATTTCTCATCGGTTTATCGCTATTTTTAGTAATAAACACAGAATAAAATTATCTAATTATAAAAAAAAAAATGATATTTCATATTATTAAACTTCACGAAGAAGAATTTTTTTTCCAATAAAATCATAAATACGTTAAAAATTATTAGCGAAATATGTGCTATCGGTTAGCCAAGAACCATACTTTTAGAGTATTATTTCCTACAAAATGTTAGATGAGGCGCCGCCTCACTTGCCTCACACTCAAAACCGCCACTGATATTAAAAATCGTTCGAGAATAAATCGTTATTTTATGCAATTTCGTAAATAATTAAATTTCAAACAGTCATAAAATTTTTTCCTCTAAGTCCGGAAGTAATTTTTTTAAAGATTTTTGAAGAGTAGCTTATAGATAACCTAGTGTTAAAATTTTGAACCTTAAGTATGAACAGAAAAAATTTTATGAATTTTTATCTACAAAATAACTTGTAAATTATCGTGATTTTTACATATTTCGTATAAATTGGAACTTTGAGCACTTATAAAAAAAAATTGTGACTTACGATTTTAGATTTTTTTTTATCAGTTAAGGAACAACTTATAAGAAACCTTGTATTAAATTTTCAAAATTTTCTGGCCAGCCAAAAAAATTTAATCGTTATTTTAAAAAAAAAAAATTAAAAAAATTGAAAATTTCAATTGTCTATAAATAGCTCAATAAAAGTCAAAATACTTTGAAAATTTAACGGTGTATAGAGAATGTAATCTTAACATTTGGTGAAAATTTCAAGTATTTACATAGATTATTTTTTGAGTTATAGCAAAATAAAAAATTTGATTTTGTCGAAAATTGGTTTTGCGTAAAAACTCCCGTTTTTCCCTTATTTTTTTAGGGGTTTTCCCGTCGCATTTAAAAAATATTGAAAATATTTTACTTTTGACCCCCCAAAGTACTAACTAGATTCGCTTTCCTTTCAGAAAAGTTGCTACATAAGCAAATCGAAGTATTTTTACTGCCAAAAAATGTGTCGTCAGACACAAAAATAAAAAAAAAAATAAAAAAAAAAATAAAAAAAAAAAATAAAAAAAAAAACACGCATCATTGTAAAACCAATAGATTCCATCACTCCGTTCAGAATCTAAAATAATTTTTTTAATATTGAACATAATTACAGATTGGTTAATTTTCAACTGCTAATAAGTAATACTGAAAATATTTTTATTATATGATGTAATTTAATACTACTTAACTTATAGTAATATTTAAGAAATTTATATATATATATATATATATATATGTACATCGTGTTTGTAATTGTCAACATTGATTATTCATAATCAATGCTGTTAATAATAAAGTTTTTTGAAAACAATGAAATGTGTACAATATTTTTGTTTTTCTTTATCTGACGGTAACACTGGGTGTAGTTTAGCTCAAATTACCGTACTCCCATAAGAGCCAATGTAATTTTTTTATCAGTGTCCATTTTGATTTATTCTATTCTGTGATTTCTTTAATTTAATCAATACACTTCATGAGTAAACTTTTCGATCTTCAACTTTTCAATTTATTTTTTTATATAATATCATGAATAATAAGCAAGAACCGACCTTGAAGTGGTATCTAATGATATAAGTAGATTTTTACTATAGAAAATATGAATCGTTATGGGATACAGCCAATGAAAATCGTATTGTGAGGAACTCTGAATAAATACTCCAAAGTCATCAGGCTGTCACCACTCGCTAAGTAACGCAGTGTTATTTCAAGTATTATGTTACTTGGAATTGTATTTCTTATTGGGGTATTCATTTTGGTAATTGCTGGTCTAACCATTTGAAGAAGTTCATCAAACTTCGTCTGTGTTATGCGCATAATATTTCTGTAAGCAGAATGATCCTCTTCAGCCAATTCCTTCAAAAGTAAGGCAGAGGCCCCAAATTGTTCTCTTTTACGAATCCAATCACGACCCCACTTCCTCTTTCGCGTATTTTGTACATCAAAAATTAATTGTTCTGCTAATTCTGCACACGTATGGCGAATTATTCGTCTTAAAATGTTATTTTTGCGACTGACTACTTTGTTACGTGGTACCCAATGAAAACAGATACCTATCGTAATGATAAATGTTTCGGGATGGAATGAAGCGACTTTAAATCATTTAACACTTTGCAAAACTCTTTAATAAAATTAAGTAAATGGCTTATACAGAACATACAGTTATTAATTATTAAAAATATTCGCGATAACAATATCGAAGACAAAACTCGGAAGGGCTTGCACTGATAGCTAGACACGTCTGATGTTGGTGGTGAAACGGAGCCTTTATATACTCTGTTTGATTTTGTTGTTGTTAGTTAATTGTCTTGTTTTCGCCACCTGGTTGCCCTTGGCCTTGATCGTCAAATTCGAATGATGACGTTGTTTGCGGTTGTTTGCGATTTGTAATTCGCACGTGGCTTCTTCTCTGTGTCCATTTCACTATTTGTTCATGGTCGTGTGATGAAATATAAGGATAAGTATTAAAATGATTTGGTACTTATGGTCGTGGCTTTACATTACAATTATGTGTGCAATAGTTATTTATATAAAATATAATTGAACATTTTTATCCTCGTATGACTCGGGCATATGCGTATTAATATATGCATATTACACCTCGCCGCTAAAGAAAAAATTTTGGGGTGAAACAACAAAATTGTTATGTTGTTTCTTACAATTTAAATTTCAGGATACAATTTACAAAAATAGTATTTTACTAAGTTTTACAAGTGTTTTACAAGTGTTAGTGATATGTTTTAAGTTTCTACCCTTACAATTTGGTTACGATGGGTTGGAAATATATTATAATATTTGGTTAATTAACATTTGTTGTGTAATAATTATACATTATAAATCTTTGTTAGTTACAACTTATACGATACTACTAGTTAGTTATTGTTATTATATATTTTTTTTTTTTTTTTTTTTTTCACTACAATAAATGAGTTAAGTTTTCATTACTATCATTATTGATAGTTAACTGAAGAACATGCATGTCTCTGGGTATTCTTCGTGATTTGCTAAAATAACTACTCCTACTGGTAAATATTCCTCCCTAAGATCAGTAAGTTCTTTTATATTTTTGTTTAAATGAGTTTTAATTTCCTGTAATTCATTTTTGGTGTATTTATCTTTCATTGTTTTATTAGTATTAATTAAATGTGCTCTTAATGTAAAATGTTTTGGTTTTTCTAGTTTTATTTCTTTTTGAATTTTTATTAATAATCTGTTAAAAAATTGTTTTGATTTATGCATTTCTTTGTCTTAAAATAAAATTTTATTTGTTTAATTAATTATTTAAATTTAAAATTCTTTTGAGTTTTTTTGTTATCTGTAAGTTTTTTATTTGCTTTAGATATATTTAAAATACTAATTATGGCATAACTTTCTTTTACGTGTTCTCATTTTTCTTTATTATCATGATTTGTCAAAACTAATGTATTATTCGTGATATCTATTATTGCTTTAGATTCGGTTAAAAATACTTTTCCTAATATTCCGTGTTTTAATAGAGGAAATTGTGGACCTACGACTTCGAATGTTACGTTTATTTCTTCGTTATTAATTGTAATTGGAATATTTATTCGACCTATTGTATGTATTAGTTGTTGACTAATACTGCGTATGTATACTTTATTGGTTTCGTCGATGAATAAATTATTTTTTAAAAATTGTAATTTAATGATATTAATATCTGCCCCAGTATCAACGAGGAGATGCAATTCGTCAATGTTACATGCGCTAGATTTACATTTTATATGATTATCGATTATTGTTGATAATATGTGAAAACAGTTATCGGTGTTTCGTTGTAATTCTCGGTCGCACATTGAATTTGTTGTACCGTACGCGGCGCGCGTTGCGAGTACGGTGTGGCGTTTCCCGAATTAGTATTTTGACGTGCGGCGTCGTTTTGTCTAGAGTAGCAAATGTCCATAGAATGACCTTGTTTGCCACAATAAGAACACATTTCGTTATTAGCGCTTCGTATGGGAGGCCTATTATTATTATTATTAGGATTATTATTATTCAATCCATTGCGTTGAGGTGGTTGATTAATATAATTATGGTTATTAAATTGTTGCTGTTGCGTATTTCTTGCAATAAATTCGTGATTATTAAAATTATTATTAAATCGTGGATTGAAGTTTCTTTGATTCGGATTTCGTTGTTGTGTGGGATGACTGTAATAGTTTTGATTAATAGGTATATTTAAGTTATTTTTGCTTTTTTGTGTTAAATTAGTAATGAGGTTATCTCTATCTATGTCTTCTGCTAGATCGAGCTCTTCTTGTAAAGCAATAGCTTTTGCTTGTTCAAGTGTTTTTGGGTCTCTATTACGTAATGTGGTTCTAATTGATTTAGTAAATCCCTTTATGTATAATGCTAGAGTTTGCTCAGTTAACTGTTGTGTTATTGCTTTTGCATCGTTTTCGTTTTTCCCAGTTGTATATAAATTCGCGAGTTGATAGTATAATTTTTCTAGCCTATCTGTGTATGACTTAACGCTTTCGTTTTCGTTCATTTTAATTGAATTTATTTGTAATTGTAACGCGGATGACGAATAATGAGAAGCATATGCTTCTTCTAGATGTTTTTTTATGTATATCCATTTACTGGTATCTTTATATTTTAAACATTCGGCTGGTTTTCCCGTGAGTTTAGTTAATATGTAACGTATAAGTAATGGTACATTAATTAAATCTACTGAATTTACGGCGATATCACAAGCGTTTATAAATTGGGTTATGTTTTCTTCTCCCGAACAATAAGGAATAAATTTAAAAGCTTTGTCTACTGCCATAGTAGTGGGAATTTCTGATATGACTGTTGGGCTAGTCATTTTTTTATTTTGTCGTTTAGGTGTTTTTAAAAATAGAGCTTCTATTGGGCCTCTACTCCTAGTCACTATTTGAGGTGGACTAATTAATAAATTATTTTCGAGTTCTTTAATTCTATTCTCTCTTTTTAATTGTTCCTCTTTTATGCTTAAATCGTTTGGTGTTACGTTTAAACTGGGTGTGCCTTCTGTTGAGTTTTTAGTTGGTGATTGCTCTAGATTTGCAAGTTCTAGAGGAGACGTATCGCTAATATCAGTATAGTCGTTTTCATACATATGAGTTGTAATATGGTTTATGTTAGTTTAACATAATAAATTTGAGATTTCAATAATAATAAATAAGTTTCAATAATAATTCACAAATAATAATTTTTCAATAATAGAATTTAATAATTCTCAATTATAACATCAATAAACTTCTCAGTAATAAGTTTAATGCAATAAATTCTCCAATAATAAGCTTTCTCAATAATAATCTCTTCCGATAATATTTTATATATTATATAAGCCTTCTTTCAGTAATACTTTCAATAATGTTTTTCAATAAATTTCAATAATAATTTTCAATAATAAATCTCAATCGCAATAATAAATCTCTTCCGATAATATTTTATATATTATATAAGCTTTCTTTCAGTAATACTTTCAATAATGATTCTCAATAAATCTCAATAATAATTCTCAATAATAAATCTCAATAATAATTCTCAATAATAAATCTCAATAATAAATCTCAATAATAAATCTCAATAATAAATCTCAATAATGATTTTCAATAAATCTCAATAATATTTTTTCAATTGTTTCAATAATAATTTTATTACAACTCATATGTAATATTAAAATAGGTTAACCTAGTATGATGTTATGTGTGTACACAGTCTTGATTTGTTATATTTTATAATTATAATCGTATGCTTACGCCAAGATGACTCGTGGAGTTGTCATTTTTTTTTAAGAATGTAAGTAAGTGTTGATGGAAGTTGATTGTTAATTGAAGTTGAGTGTTGATTGAAGTTGAGTGTTGATTGAAGTTGAGTGTTGATTGAAGTTGAGTGTTGGTTTCGTAAAGAAAAGTGATCAATTTTCCTTTAATGAAATTGACTCAAGATTCCAATGAACGATGTTCGGAATACCGACTGCGCCACTGTTACGTGGTTTATCTTACCGATATGAAATCCTACCGACTGCGCCACTGTTACGTGGTTTATCTTACCGATATGAAATCCTACCGACTGCGCCACTGTTACGTGGTACCCAATGAAAACAGATACCTATCGTAATGATGAATGTTTCGGGATGGAATGAAGCGACTTTAAATCATTTAACACTTTGCAAAACTCTTTAATAAAATTAAGTAAATGGCTTATACAGAACATACAGTTATTAATTATTAAAAATATTCGCGATAACAATATCGAAGACAAAACTCGGAAGGGCTTGCACTGATAGCTAGACACGTCTGATGTTGGTGGTGAAACGGAGCCTTTATATACTCTGTTTGATTTTGTTGTTGTTAGTTAATTGTCTTGTTTTCGCCACCTGGTTGCCCTTGGCCTTGATCGTCAAATTCGAATGATGACGTTGTTTGCGGTTGTTTGCGATTTGTAATTCGCACGTGGCTTCTTCTCTGTGTCCATTTCACTATTTGTTCATGATCGTGTGATGAAATATAAGGATAAGTATTAAAATGATTTGGTACTTATGGTCGTGGCTTTACATTACAATTATGTGTGCAATAGTTATTTATATAAAATATAATTGAACATTTTTATCCTCGTATGACTCGGGCATATGCGTATTAATATATGCATATTACAACTTGCTACTCGCTATCTCGTACAACTTCGTGTGTGACAACCTACTCGCGGCGACTTGATGTGGCGAGAAGTCGCTGCTACTAGTCGCAGCGAATAAAATCGCCATGTGTGACAGCTCCTTAAGGATGGCATGACAGTACATCCAGGCTCTGTACACTTTTAAATGTTATCAATAATAAGCGGCCATTTTTTTGGAGGAAAACAATATTATCAATATTCTGTGATAATATTGTTTTGGTATTTATTAGTTATTTTTCTGTGTTTGGCAACAAGATTATAGTGCGTTTAAATTTTAACGGTCAATCTTTTGAGTTTGGATTCGTGTTAGGTATAACAAATAAATGTATTCTTTGTTATAACTGTGTTGAGTGTTGACTGTCGGAACTTGGTCACTTTTTCACTGAATAAATTAATTCATCATCAGGGTTCTTGTATGTATAGTTAAAAATTTTAGAAATGCCAAAAGCACAACAAAGAAAGAAAATTGCAAACTTTTTAGAGTACCCAAAGATTTGGCTCGGTAAGTAATTTATCAAAACCTCATTTTATTAAACACAATTAATTAATTTTTAAGAAACTGCTACTTATAAAATTAATTAATTTATAGGTCTAAAGAATGATTCATTAATTATGAAAGGGAAGATCTGATTTCAAAGTCTGTTGACAACCTTTACTGCAATTATCGTTTGTATGCAATGAGCATGAAAAACAGCAGACTGTTAGCAAAAATAATAAATAGTTGGCAAAAAAAACTAATTTTCCATATGGCCTACGACATATACAATGTTAATACATAACAATTTACAATTATGAAAGAGGTTCAAAAAAATGAACATTGCAATAAATATCATGAACTGTGATGTTTTATATATTGAAGTGTTCATATATCTAAACCAGTTTCATGTATGTGTGTATATCTAAGCATTTAAAAAATAATTTTATTTGTAAAATTAAAATTTTGTTAAATTTTTTATGTGAATTTTTGAACTGTTGCGAGTATTGTGGAAAAAAAAGAAAAAAATTCAAAATGTAGTTCATGTAAGTAAATTAGTACTTTTATAATATTGTAAAACGACTAAGAGTTAAACGCTTGTGACAATTTAATATTAAGAAAATAAATAATTGTTAACTATATGATTAGGTATAAGAATATTTTAGAATAATTATTAATTAATATTATAATATTTATTTTGTATTATTTTTCAATTGATTTCTTAAAGCTGTTATATGGAAAAATAAATCAAGACTTATTAAATAAATAATAAATTTAAAAAAATATTATTTGTAATAAATTGTATGAAGTTATTTATTTTACCTTTTTCTTTTATTATAATTACACAATTCACAAAATATATAATTCAGAATTCTTCAAACTTTATTTAATTCTGTAATACTTTTTAGTCAGTTATTACTAATAAGCTATTGGTTTAAGTGAGTCAAAAATTGATTTATGAATAATTTACTGATTTACCGGAACATAATTTACTTTATAGTGTAATATGGTCACACTGATTTCCTCCAAAAAAATGGCGAATTCGTTCATAAAATTTCCATAGATATTATAAGAATGGATAGGACACGCCTATATTGGCTCCGTAAGAGGTTGCGGTCTTTTTTGGGGAAGAGAGAAAATTCAATATCTGCGAGAGAGATAGACTATAAAAGTGCTTTTTGAGATTAGGTACAAACGATTCTAATTGTCAGCTGGCCTAATCTTTTGTGTGCCCCGCCAAATTATCTTATAATATCTATGCTTATAACCTCAAAAATTGTATCACTTTATTCTCAGTTGATAAGCTCGATGTCCTATCCATTCTTATAATATCTATGAAAATTTCCCTATGCTTCTCATATAATTCTTTAAAAGTGTCCATTCTGATTTATCTATTCTGTGGTACATCATTCGGATACGACGGTTGGGATCCGAGAGCGAGCGCGGGCTCGAGCTCCGTTCATTGGAGGTACGCGATGGAGGCGCGTCGCAATGCGATGTTGCCAACAGCGATGCGGTGAGGGAGCACTGTGGGTGTGGTCCACCCATAGATAATAAAAGGTCCACCACATGTACATTGATAAAAAATTACACTGGCTCTAAAGGGTGTACGGTAATTTGAGCTAAACTACGCTCAGTGTGACTATACAAATAAATAAAAATATTGTACACAATCCTTATTTAGAAAAAATTAAATCATTGACAGTTACAAGCACCATTTAAGATATAAAAATATTTAATTTATTCTGTGGTTACACACTAATTGTTCAAAACACGTTTAAAAAAAAAAAACCCGCTTGCAACTACAATTATAGTCGGGCCATAGACCTGATAATAGATGGACTGCTCTTAGAGAGAGAAAAAATATATCCAACATGAGAAGGAATATTTAGGTAAAATGTCATGAATAATATAGGTAATTGTCAATTTCATCCATAAAAACCATAGCCTGATAAGTGATAATGATGATTCGGGTGGACCGCCACCACAGTGCTCCCTCGCCGTGCCGCTGTTGGCAACGTCGCATTTAGTCTATTCTGTGGTGTAACCACTAATATTATACCTATCAACTGCGGTATCGTAACCGAAATTTATTAATTGGTAGTAAAGTTGTTTCTTTCTTTGTCCATGCATGTTCCTGTAATATCTAATAGCATATTTGACGTTTGAGTTTCGGTTTACTTATGTAGGTATTGTCTAAATATTTCTAAATAAAAATTGTTTCATTACAGCTTGAAGCTAGCCGTATAGTTTATCCTCCTGTCTACCCGTAATATCTGTTCCAGTTGGTGAGTTATTATTATTGTTAAATAATGATATTATTTATGAAGATATAATTAAATGTATAAGATATGATAATGCGTGGGTACATATATACAAGGCTGGGCAAGTTAAAATTTTTTTTTAAATCGTTATTTTAAAATAATGAAGTTAAATTAAAAGTTACTTATATTTTTTTTCGTCAACTCTTTAAGTTAAAAGTTAACTTTAAAAAAAAGTAACTTTACTTTTGCAAAATTAAAAAAATTGCACACATAATATTAGTTTTTTTACGCTCAAGAAAATAACTGGGGAAATTTAAAATGTTACATAAAATTATTAACTAGCTATCAAAGAACTTACTTTTCTAAAATAAATCTTAGTCCTGAAGTCATACTCAAATCAATTTACCCAAGTCGTACATCCAAAAATGAAAAAAAAAAAAAAAATCACCATTGATAGTTTTCTCCAAACTACTAAGATACCAGTTAGTTGAATAATGAAATGAAATTGGAAATTATACCTCAGTTGTTCTGTGATTAATCCCCATCGACACTCGCTCTCGTGGTATTTACTATTTTCACAGAATATTCTTAGGATTTCCATGGATTTATACAATTTTATACAATATAATGATTAAATATAGCTTATATAATGACTATTAAAGTTCTTTTTCATATTATTTCGTTTAAAGGAAATTCATATTAAAATAGTAAATTATAAATATACTAAAAATCTTGTTTAATAATTTGCATTATTCTTTGCACCACAATTAACTTAATTTAGATACTTTTAAATCAAATTAACTTAAAGTTAACACGTTAATCTTAAAAAAAAGTAGCTTATTATGTTAAAAGTTAATTTGTAGAAAAAGTAACTTGTTAATTAACTTAACATTTTAACTTAATTTTAAATTTTAACTCGTTAATGACCAGCCAAGTTTTTATATATATATATATATAAATAATTCACAAGTACGAATTGAGTAGGTATAGTTTTATTTGATTAATTTTCATTAGAAATTCATCTGTTCATTTTTTTTCTACAATAAGCATATATGCAGATTAAGCTTTTTTTATTTATATATATATATGGAGTTTATATGAATTTTCTTAATACTTCTAAACGGTATTAATGGATTTACTCGTCTCGTACACATACTATAACATATATTTTCATATTCAAATATATTCAGAATTCACTTGGAATGAGGTTTAATTGTTCATCTAAAGTTTCTTATATCTTCCTCAAAGTGAACATGTGATGTTGATGAAAACTATTTTTTTAGTGTATACTGAATAATGAATAGGATATAAATTATTCAATAAATAGATTTAGGCCCAAAAAAATTTCCCAGAAAAGGCTTCTTAAATCTTAACAAATATATTTTTACTTTCAACTAAGTACTATTTTTTATTTAAAAAACTGTCACAATGCTTATTGATAATTTCTTACATGTTTTTGTAACCCATTAACATCTGCACCTGTAATAAAATTATCTAAATTTGAAATCATGCCATCATTTATGCATTCTTTATACTGCCAATAATGTAATTTATTGTTTTTATTCACTGTCTGTTAATAATTTATTGTTTCAGAACACCCTTTTATTTTAAACCAAATAATATAGGTGTAGAATAATATATTAAATATAAATAATACAACAAATTTTTTATATTGGAAATTAGTTCTACACATTTCACATAACTGAAATTTAAATTGCATTTGGGAGTTTTAAAAGTTATTTTTTATTTGAATTACTTTTATATTTCTTTTGAGTACTAAAGAATCTTAACAAATTTTAAGGTGACAAAATGTATTAGTTTATTAAAACTTATATTATTAGGACATTATAAATTTACTTTTATTATTAAATTATTAAAAAAAAATTGTGATAAGTTAACTTATAATGAAAAATATATAAGAATACCCACATCATATAGTAGCAGGTGTTTACTGCTAAATTTTAAATTTTATTTATTTATAACACTTTAAAATTTACTTAATTAAATATTAATTTTTTTTTTTTACCTATTATTTTTATTTTACATTGGTTGTATTGTTTTAAATAGGTAATTTAAACGTAGAAAGTATAAAAATATATTTAAGATTAAATTTATTTTTATGTAACATTTTTTAGATAAAAATGTCATGTAACAATGAAAATAATGTAGACATTAATGATGAGCTAAGTAAAGTAAATTTGTCTTTACATGAAAATGTTATTGAGCTTTGGAGAATTGAAGAAAAATGTCGCCGTGAGTAAAAAATGTAAAAAGTATTAATTACATTTACTTTTTAAAAAAAAATATCTAAATTAATAATAATAAGATTATTAGTTCAGTCGATTTTAACACTTATTTTAATAACTATAATGATAATATTACTCTTTCAATAGAAAAGGTACTTATATAATTAATTTTATTAGTATACATTTTTTCAAATTAATTTTATAAATAAATACCTATGTTTTTAATAATATACTATAATTATTTAAAAACTACAAAGATTTTCTAGAATAATTTAAAATTAATACTCGTTCAAATTTATTACCAATTGGTTTTTATTATTTAAAGAAATTGTGCAATACTTTATTAAAAAAATTATTTTTCCATTCGGTATATTTTATAATAATTAATCACTATTTAAATCATTAATTTAACTAACAAAATATGGCTCATGGTATAACATTAGTTCCTATTTATATGTTTAATACTATAAATTGTTATGAATAATTTCTTCTTCTTCTTCTTTTGCCTCGCCTTCCTACCAAATTATTATGAATAATTTCATATAATTAATTTATTATACTTATAACAATCATTTAAAATATGTATATATTTACTTTAATTTAATTTTAATAACATTCATTATATGTTTTAGTTAAATTAAAAAATATTGAAGAGATTAATGACTCTACTGCACTAATAAATGTAGAAAATGAAGGACGGGAGAAACATTTAAATGATATAAAAGCAAGAATGAAGGAAGTTAAAGACAATATATTGAGGTTGGTATATATTTAACTTCTTTATAAATTTAAGATATAAATAACTGTTCTAGTATTTTTTAAATTTTTTATATTTTTTTTATAAATTAAACTAAAATGTACAATTTAATGTATTTCATAAACATTAAAAAAATATTGGTACTATCTTTGTCGAGACTCAGCGCATCATAAAGGTTCTCAGGTATATCGAATTTTTGTCAGACCTTTTATGTATTTCTTCATTTTGTGGTTATATGTTTGATTAAAGTTGGATAGTCTCATGTTTGACATGTTCTTGGTGGCTCTTTTTTCATAAGATGGGCATGTATGTAGTATGTGTGATCTATTCTGAGGCAATGTAATACAATTTATTTTTGTTTAAAGAACTAAGGGATATTCCATTTTTTGTTCTTTTAATCTAATTAAATGAAGTATTCATTTTTAACCTTTCAATTTTCCATTTATAATTAAAATGATTATAGATAATTTTGTTTATGTTTTTATCTGTACTTGTATTCAGAAGTGTCGATGATGTGGGTTGTTTGCATTTTCTTTAATAATTCCACTCTTTCATAACTGGTTATTCTGCAATGCCTGGGTATCCTATCCTCGAGAAAATTATATTATAGTTACATTTATTAGTCAAGTAGATGATTTTATTAACGATAAAATAATCATTATTATTATTATTAATATAACTTAATATAATACTTATGGAATCTGTTTAAATTATGTTATTTTTATTTTGCAAGTTAGAGATTATATCTTTGATGTTTGGTACAAACGACTTAAGTCAAAATTGTCTAGTTTATAGGAGAACCATTTTAAAATTTGAAAAATGTTTTCAAATCATAAGTGGACAATTGAGTGATTTAATCTAGTTAGAGATGATACCATTAGACTAATAATGTATTTGTGTGTTATTCATTGTATTTTTTTTTAATTTAAGGTTTTTTTATGACAAGATAATAATATCTGACTTCTACCATGACTTAACATTTTAAGACCATACTATTACCGATTGGTGTTATTACTGGGTATAGTAAGTTCCTGAAATATTGCTTTATTAAAACAAATCTTATACTAAAAGAAATACATTTATATAAATATAAGTAACCAACATTGTATATTTAAACTAAACAAAATAAAATTGTTCAAACTTTTAGCCAAAATAATGTTAACAAATTTTAATAAAATAAACAATATTTTCAATACATCTAAATAAAATAAATCAATAATCCAACAACTAAAATATTAATAACTGTATTATTATGTTTAGTAAAACAAAGAAAATTATTAAATAAAAATCACCAAACTTAATTTTAATAATATAACATAGTATTATTAATTTTAACAAATTTAATAAAATTATATCTCAGTCTTAGAGATTCATATTAGTAATGACTTATGAACAATATATTATTATTTCCAACTAATAATTAAATAAATTCAAAATTTATATAATAAAACCAACAAAAAATTAAATAAAAATTACCCAACTGCATTATAATAACATAGCATAATTATTAATTATAACAAAACATAATAAAAAATTATCTCAGTCTAAGAGTTACACTTAACTAATGACTTTTTAGCAATACTTTGTTATTTTCAACTTATAGATTAATAACTACATTATTATATTTAATAATTATTTTTTCTAACTTACCAAACTTACTTATAATACAATGACATGATATAATTAATTTCAACAAAACAAAATAAAAAATTACTCCAGTCTTAGAGTTTGATTTTAGTAATGACTTAATTGCAATATCTTAATATTTCTAATAATTATTATCTTTATTCTCTATCAATAGTCTCTTCATCAATTAGATCTGGGTCATAATCTTGAGTCTCATTTGTGGTTTTCAACTCTCGATAAAATTCATGAAATATTGGTGGAATTAGAGGTAGTAGATCTAGCAAATCCTTTTTTTTTTCTTTTGATATTGCTAAAGGCCCATAGCACTTTTTTTTTACATGGAATATTGTACCACTATTTCCTCTACGAAGAAAACTCTATGTTTTAAATGGGTCATTTTCTTCAAGAGAAGTTTTGTATTTCAACATACCTTTTTCTGTTTTGGTATATTGTAACCAAGATACTAGTTGCCATTTAAACTGTTCTCTATCAGTATTTAATTTATGTACCATTAAAGGTCCTTTAAGTAAACTAGAAAAATCAAAAAAGTCAGATTGAGTCATTTCTATTACTTGAAACTTGTTTGCTTTTCCTGTTCCTCTAACAAGTTGATACCAGTCATGAGGGTGGAAAATATGAGAATTAGACTTTTTATTTTGATTTTTCAATCATTGAGTGATTTATGTCACATTCCATATGTGTATGCCCAGCAATTAAAAATGTATGGTTGATAACTTTTATGTTAGGCAGTTCTTGCATGGCTTTTATGAACATTGTTGATACATGTGTGTTTTAGTTTCGACCACCACATGTATCAGAATAAAATGTGATGTCAGATTCATTTGGTAGAATATTGTTTTTTAAATGATAAAAAAGACAAGAAGCAATCTCATTTGCTCCTCTTCCTGCTATTCCTTCATGCCACATATAATTAAAAGATTTTCCAAAACAATTGTCATATACAATTAAATTGAACGTCCACAACTGCCTCTTATAAAAAACAACTGAAGATTGTAAAAAAGGAGTAGGGAGACATTGTTGTAAATCAAATGAATAACATTTTTTGGTAGGATCATTTTTTGCAATTACCTTATCATTATATTATATAATAGGGCCTTACACACAACACATGCCTCAACTGTGTATACTTAATAATCCGTGAGTCTCTTAGAAATATCGGTTTACTTGGATAACTACCACAATACTCTTGTATTTGTCTGATTTTGAGACATATATATATATATAAATATAATCCGGAAATTTGTCTAATACTTTATTGTATACATTCTTGAATGTATGAATTTTGTTGTTTTTTTTTTATTTATTTTAAGTATGGCACCTAATGATTACATTTACATTTTAATTTAATTTTTATTGTAATACATAATTGATATATCAAATTAGCATTTCGTCATAGTTTATGGTGAATTTATGAATACTGCCTAAGTTATGTTATTTATTTCTACTTTGAGTTCTTGTTCTTTCATTTTAATTCTTATGTACATTGGTTGTTTTAATTTTGTGTTGTTATAAAAAATATTTTTAAATTGAATCTTGATATAGTATAATTTGGATTATTCAGGTCAGTGATTTTTGTACAGAAATATTAATTATGCTGTATTTAGGACTATTTCTAAAGACACTA
>JASXSY010000102.1:0-120317 GCA_034509805.1 Sipha maydis | reverse complement strand
AGAAACCTTGTATTAAATTTTTAAGATTTTCTGGCCGGCCAAATTAATTTTATCGTTATTTAAAAAAAAAAATACTTAAGCTCAATAAAAGTCAAAATACTTTGAAAATTTAACGGTGTATAGAGAACGCTAATCTTAACATTTGGTGAAATTTTCAAGTATTTACATCGATTAGTTTTTGAGTTATTGCAAAATAAAAAATTTGATTTTGTCGAAAACTGGTTTTGCGTAAATACTCCCGTTTTTCCCTTATTTTTTTAGGGTTTTTCCCGTAGCATTTAAAAAATATTGAAAATTTTTTACTTTTGACCCCCCCAAAGTACCAACTAGATTCACTTTCCTTTCAGAAAAGTTGCTACATAAGCAAATCGAAGCATTTTTACTGCCAAAAAAGGTGTCGTCAGACACAAAAAAAAAAAAATTAAATAAAATAAAAAAAAAAATTAAAAAAAAATAAAAAAAAAAACACACATAATTGTAAAACCAATAGATTCCATCACTCCGTTCAGAATCTAAAATAGCTATATACACAACCGGCCAATCAGAAAATAAAAAATGGTACCTTTATAGACAATATAGAATTACTGCAAGCAATTTCCAAAAAGTTCTGAAGTGCATTATTTAAGACACTTTTAGGCTATTATAATCTAAATTCAGTACGATCTATTCAATGGGGTAAAAATCATGAAGAAGTGGCATTAAATGAATTTAAAAACAAATATAAAATTGATGTTTTATCTACTGGTATTTGGATTCATGAAGCAGGAATAATGGGTGCAAGTCCTGATGGACTTGCTACTATAAATAATAAAAAATATTGTATTGAAATCTAATGTCCATTTAAGTATCGCAATCAAGATTTAAAACAGTGTTTGTCAGACAACTCAGATTATATAATATACTTTGATGCAGATATTAATAATTATAAATTAAATATTAAACATGAATATTTTGATCAAATTCAAGGTCAAATCTCTTTAACTAAATCTAAAGGTATTTTAATCATTTGGACTACTAAAAGTATAGTAGCTGTGGAAATAGAAAAAAATGTTAACTGGGTTACAAATATTGACGGGTATTAAATTACTGACCCGGAGTGTTTGATCTGACATTGACACGTGCTGGATAACTATTATCGCGTTTGTGCGCTGTGCAGACCGACTGACACATTTTAAGATTTAAATTTCAATAAAGAATAAATACTAAAATAAGATTTATTTAAAATTTCATAGTTTTTTAAGCTAATTTATAGGAGTTGGAGAACAAAATTTAAAAAAGTGGCCTGACCGATCTCAAGTAGACATATTAAGGAATTTAGATCAGTTTTCAGAAATGTTATCGCATCATTAGGTCCATCGGTAGGATTGACAAAAGATTGGTATATTTTGGCTGAAATAACAGACGTTTGCAATCCCCTTAACGAATATCAGAACGAATTACTGATATCGATTTATATTACTGTGTAATGAAAACATATTGATGCAACAGTTAAAAATATGATTTATATTCTGGGAACCAGTGTGACACTGCGATAGTCGATAGGGTTATACGAGTTGTATCACAGAATAGATTAAAATCAATTTTGTGGTTTTATCGTAGAGTCGTAGGCGACGGTGAACTATGAAAATCGAAAAATGTCATAACATGAAATATTTCATTCATTCATTCATCACTGTTTTCGGATTGATATGTCATTCGTTTTTCGTGACTTATATTAAAATACCTAACATACACCATATAAGTTTAATATATTTTTTGACTTTTGTGAATCATTTGAACATGTCAAAACAACTTAGTTGATTTCGCTTAAAGAAAAATAAAATTGAAAAAAGGGGATGAAATAAAAAAGTTAAAAGAATCTTTAGATATGTTTATTTTTAATAAAAATGCAGAAAATAATGTTAAATAATTTTGACTTTTGAATTATATAATAATATATTTTATTTGTTAGTTAGTATTTTGTTTTAAACAGTAATTTAATATAGTACATGTTTTAGGCCCGGTTTTTCAATCGTTCAGTTATTCTATAGATTAGTTCTGTCACATAATAATTATTTAGGGCCGGTTTCACCATAGAGTAAGAATATATAGAGAGGCCATATCATATATTATACTGTACGCCAATATGAAGTAAGCAAATGGGCGAGCGTCAGTGTGACCAAATACTCAGAACAAAAATACCAGACAAAATAAATTGCTTCTATTAAAAAATAGAAGACGAAAGCTTTTATTGAAAGTAGAAAGTTACACATTAAAAATTATTTAAATACACAGTTTATTCACAGTATTATTATATTATTATACATAACTACATCATAATTTGTAAATGTAAAAAAAAATATAATTAAGAACTAAATAAAAACAATATTTTTATATGAATTTAATGCACAAAAATGAAATAAAACAAAATAATAATTGACCTTTAAAAATAGTTAGTTTGTTATAACATGTTCTCAAGGACACTGTTTCATTTTGTTTCCTACAGTTATAATTTATTTTAATATTAGCATAAGTTGAAATAATTGATTTTATTAATAAAATAATATGATTATCTAGTGCACCATATTGATGTACATGGTAATTTATTGAACTGAATATTGAATTATTGTTTATGAACGTTATTAAAACATTTGTAATAACTACATCTTTATTCACGTGTTTTTCATGGAAACATTTAAAATAAATTTCAGTAGCTATACAAATTTTCACTACATCGTCACTCGGATAAGTTAAACCTCCTTTATCTTTTGTCGTTATTATTGAATGTAAAAAATTGCTCCTATTTCCAAATAATGCACCATTATAAACTAAACATTTTATTTTGGAAGACAATTTATGTGAAACAAATCCAGCTATATATAAAGAAATTTCTTATGAAAAATTACTTAAATTAAAATATAAATGAAACCCATCAGTTTCAAAATTATATACTTCAGACTCTAGCTCAATTTTTTTAACTAATGTACAGTTGGAATTGTTAATAGCTGTAACTGGATTTGTAACACTAGAATAATTTAATATAGGAATATCTTCAAGGGCCATACAATTTCCTAAGCCCCTATCTTTGATTAGAGCATTGACAAGTAATTTTTTATACGCAGACTTAAATTGCCTAGCAGTAGGATTATTGTTGTAGCCACCCTTGAGCACTTATACTGCCAAAAAAATTTTCAAATGATCTTGGCTAAGTTTATACATTGGAAGGAACTGCAAAAGATTAGTATCTATAAACTGAGTTTTAAGATTCATTAATGAGCTTAATGGTATTAAAAATCCTAAGAAACCAGTTGAACGTAGAGATTTTACTAGTAATTGACCATTTTCAAATTTTAAATTATTTACATAGAAGAAAAAAAGTTCTATGAAAGAATTTATTTGGCTGAAATTCTTCAAACAAACAGCACCTTTAAAACCAAATGAAACTAATTGTCCGGAGTTACGAATATCAAAAGCATCATTAAATATTCTTATAAAATGTACAGTAGCTTCACAGTGGCTGAACTCTTTAAATTTTAAATTGTCTTTACAAAATAATAAAGCATCGGCCACAGAATTTGATAAAAGCTGGGTTGCTAGTTTAACTTTCATTTTATTCTTTAAGAAAAATATGTTCTCCTTTTTTAATTAATTACCAAGGTAACATATTTCATTTTCCTGTAATGATAACAATTTTTCTATAAATTTAAAATTTATAACACCTCCATTGTGGTCAATCAATATTTTTTTTTCACCAAAAGTATTACGTATAAGCTTAATCATGTGTCAAATATAACATTTACATTATTGTCTTGAACATTAAAATTAGTTACAATATTATTAGGATTATGATCTAAATTACAGCCAAGTGCTCTTGACATGCTAACATTAACTGCACAGCCATCAAAAGTCAAACTAATTACTTTCATACCAGTTTCAGATACTACATTTATACAGCGGTTTACTAAATTTACTTTTTGAGAACTATTTAAATGATTAGTTAGAAAATATCCAACTGGAATTCTCCGCGAAGCATTTATGCCAACAACCATTAATACAAAACATTCAGCCTCATCAACTGTGTCATTTTGAATTTCTGATCCATAATTAACATAACCATGTCACGTAGCACAATTTAAAATAAAATATTAATAATAATAATAATAAAAATAATAATAATGAAATTATGAAAATAAATTTTTAAAATTTATAACAACTATATTTATTATTATAATAATAATATTAATAAAGAACACAGGAAATGTAAAAATAAAAAGAATAAAAATTGTCATAAGACGCAAAACAATATATAAAAAAAAGGAAAAATGTCATATAATAAAAAAAAGGCCACGAAGACGGCTAATAGCAGACAAGTTCGTCAATCGTTCGCGGCGGTCGGCTCACCGTCCGCGAACGCTTCGTGACACATCGCCGTCTCCAAAAGTGGTTCTTTTAATCGCTCGGGCGTTCCGATTGATAATCGAACGTACGATGTTACAGAGGCAAGGGGGTGTAACGGGTGAGATCGCAGTATCCGTGAGACACGACCGTGTTAACCATGAAATGCATAACTATCTCATTCAATATGCTTTCTAATAGCTATTTCAGCCATAAGCAAAGCACAGTAAATTTGAGAAGACGAATTTTTAGACACTAAAGAAAGCGTATTAATAGCCTCTTTGGTAAAACCAGGTTCAACATTGACATATAAATACCACTTGCTGAGTATTCTTGGACAAGGAAGCACTGAATTAAATTCATCACGTACAAATTGATAAGCTTTTGGCGATTAAAATTAAGAGTTATAGCAAATTTTCTAAGCTCCATGTTATATTTTTTGGGCACCTTTAGTCCGGCATTTTTTCGTGCAAAATTGGTAGGTAAGTCTGTATGCCTATAGAAATTTTAATCTATTAAGTCTTCTTGATCCCGATCGATTAAGTTTTTTCCCTCAAAACTTTAACAACAGCTAAAATAATTTGAATAAATTAAAAATTTTTTTAATATAAAAAAGAGAGTGTAATAACACAACATAGGTTGATGATAATGGATGTATAGTGTAGTGGAAAAAAGATGAACAAAAGAAGGAAGACATGGAAGGAGATCAGATTTAGGTAGTGGAAATTAATAGGAAACAAAGAGAAGGAGTTTATAAAGAAATTAAAAGAAAAAGCTGTGTAGAATGTTGAGGGAGATATAAATGAAGTTTGGAGAAGGATGGCCACTTGTGTTAAGAACATAGCAAAAGAGGTTGTTGGTGTAACCAAAAGTAGTTTACCAGAAGACAAGGAAACGTGGTGGTGGGATGAGGAGATTCAGAGAGTAGTAGCGAGTAAGAAAAAGTAATTTAAGGTATGGCAGAAAAGCAGGAAGAGGGAAGATTGGATAGAGTATAAAAATATATGTAAAATAGTGAAAAGTGCGGTAAGCAAAGTGAAGCTTAATAGGTATATTGAGTTATATGAGCGGCTAGGAACACAGGAAGGAGAAACAGAAATTTATAGACTGGCGAAGGTGAAAGAAAAGCGATCCAAGGATTTCCAAGATGTCTGGTCTATAAAAATGAGGATAAGAAAGTTTTAACAAAAGATAAGGATGTGAAAAAAAGATGGAAAGAATATTTTGAGAAATTACTGAACGAGGAGTATCCAAAAGAAGCTTTAGAGAGTATGTCATAGAATGAAGGATTGATTGGTCTAGTGGGTGAGGAGGAAGTGAGAGATGCGGTGAAGGCGATGAAAAAGAAAAAAGCGGTAGGACCAGATGGAGTACCTGTAGAGGTGTGGAAAATGTTAGGGGATGTAAGCATTGGGTGGTTGAAAAATCTTTTTAATAAGGTACTGATAGAGGGAAAAATGCCAGAAGATTGGAGAAAGAGTTTTATTGTACCAATATTTAAAGGAAAAGGAGACATACAAGAATGTGAGAACTATAGAGGAATAAAGCTCACGAGTCATAGTATGAAGATCTGGGAAAAGATTATAGAGAAGAAGATAAGAAGTGAGACGTCGATATCAGAAAACCAGTTTGGTTTTATGCCAGGAAAATCGACAATGGAGCCATTATTTTGTGTTAGGCAATTAGTAGAGAAGTACAGGTTAACAGGAGAATAGAACAAAGTATGAGTGTCGCGAAAATGAGAATGCTTAGATGGTTGAGTGGAGTGACAAGAGAAGATAGAATAAGGAATGAATACGTGAGAGGTAGTGTTGGTGTAGCGCCAATTGTGGACAAGATGAGAGAAAATAGGCTGAGATGAGTTTGGGCATGTGATGAGGCGAGAGGAAACGAATGCAGTAAGAGTGGTTATGAAGATGGACGTTGAAGGGAAAAGAGGAAGAGGAAGACCAAAAAAGAGATGGTTGGAGACTTTGGAGAATGACATGAGGGCTGTCGGTGTGTGCAGAGAAGATGTGATTGACCGAGTAAAGTGGAGGTGTAGGACAAGGGTGGCCGACCCCAAATAGTTGGGAGGAAGGTGAGGCAAAAGAAGAAGAAGAAGAAGTAAGATGGCTATCTCGTGGACGAGTCCTACAAAGATTTTATGAACTCAGAGAGGAGTTATTATTGTTTTTTACTTGTGAATAATCACATTATGCTGATTTTCTTAGTGATGATTCCTGATGTGCCAAAGTAGCCTTTCTAGCAGATATATTTGAAAAACTGAATTACTTAAACAAGTGCATGCAAGGAAAGCAAGAGAACATTCTCACACCTACAGATAAGACTAATTCTTTTCAACAGAAGTAGGATTTCAAAAATTGAAAAACAGACAAATTGGGATATGTTTGATCTTATCAAGAACTGTCACATTAATTCAGATCTTACAAACTTAATTTTAAAAAGTATACATTTGCTTTATGAAAATATAAAAAAGTATTTTCCGTCTTTAGATGTCTCATCGATGGACTGGGTGAGAAATCCTTTCATTAACTCAGCATATGAGACTGCATTGTGTTACGGCTACATTATGCAAGCCTAACATTCCTCAGTTTTTTAGCCAAATAGGCATAAATATAATTCAAATAATTGTACGACAGGGGGAGACAGCTCACGACGTCAACGGTAAATATTAATGCATATAACTACAGTTGACATATAACCATCTTAACGCGAGTAACTTAAAATCTTATCAATACTAAATACGTCGTGTGTGTCATCTCCGCCTGTCATTCGGACCATCATTGTTCAACGCTGTGGTCCAATAATCAGGTGTATATATTTTATTTACTATATTTATATTTAAGATAATAAACATCATTGTGTTGCTCATATGGTAATTATATATTTTACGAGATTGACGAGCCCTTGGAGTCCCGCAACAGGGCTTTAAATATTAATCAGGGAACTTTAGAGTATCTAGTGCAGAAATAGTCTAGCCAGCTATATCGTAAAGATTCCACTAGATAACTCTATCGGCGGACATTCGTATTCGCTAACGAATACCGAATAGTTCCGTTACAATTGTTTACCACTGATTAAGAAAGTGAATTGATTGATATAAAAAATGACCGTGGTCTTAAGCTATAGTACTCTAAATTAATTGAAGATTCTGCGAGAGAGTCAAAGTTAAAAAAAAATCAAAATAAATGTAGATGGCTCTTCTTTCTGGATAAATCCATTAAATGAGTATCCCAAGATTTCAAGAAAGGCTATGAATGCGATACTGCCTTTTTCTACATCCTATATTTGTGAAGCAGCATTCTCTTCAATGAATTCCATCAAAACTAAAAATCGATCACAACTGAAGAACTTGGAAGACAACATGAGAGTGTGCTTATCAACCATTCGACCACGAAGGAAGCTAATAATGTAGGGAAAACAGTCCCAAATTTCTCACTAAGATTAAGTTTTTTATAAAAATTGAAATGTATCTTGTTTTTCCATTTCAATAAATAAAATATTAAAATTATTTTTCTATCCTAAATAAACACACCATTTTAAATTGTTTGCTAGTAATATTATACTGATATACAACTACTTTGGTATCAATGATTAATATGATGAAAGTCTATTATAAAAAAAAATATGTATACATATATAAGTCAGTGACAAGTGTGCCGCGGCTAAATATGGGTTGGGATTAGTGTGCCGCGAAGAAAAAAGGTTGGGAAACGCTGACTTAAATAGTACTTTGGTTATAAATATATCCCTAATTTTTTTCTCTATATTTAACTGCGCAAAATATAAAACCTTAAAAAAGAGATATATAAATACCTATGTCCTACATATTTTTTTTATATTTTTCTTAATTCCAGGGACTTTATTTCAATTTTTGGTTGACTAGGCAATTAAAAAATGTTCTGACTTAAAAAATATATTAACCTCAACTTATTACTAGTTTCGGATGGTTTAGACTTTTTTAAACCAAAACCAACAAAATACGTTTACGCTTACTTACTTAGTATAATAAAATGTTTATGTACCCACATTTTAAATATAAATCAAATTTTCCGTGGACGTACCACATTGGATTATATCTATGTAAATTATTTAGATACCAAGAATAACGTAAATTTAAAGGAATCAGTAAGCAGTAACCAATTAGAAACAAAAGCTAAGAGAAAATTAGTGTAGGATGAAGGTACGATATTTTGTGTATAAGGCTGTAATAATTTGTCAAGTCTTAATATCTAAAGATTATTTTTATTATTATTTTTTTGGTTATTAAATTTATATTTGGATGTAAACGACAATCCCAATACGTCACATGATTCCGAAATCGTATCTGCATCAGGCACATTTATAGTTACTCCAGAAAAATTTGATATTATACCATCAACTAAAATGTATCAAAATACAAAATATACATCATCACCTCATCATCAGTTAATATTTCCTAGTCCTATTAGTATTTCAGCCAGTTCACCAAAAACTAAACAATGGGTACAGGAATTATGTCACATGTCATCTCCAACAATACAAAAAAAAAATCAACAAACTCGACAAAAACTAATTAGTATATGTAAAAAACAAAAAAAAATGTTAAACGAAAAAAGAGCAATTATCAGTCGCTTAAAAAAACAAAATTTAAAAAATATACTTAAAAAACAAAAACCAAGTATAAAAACTTTAATGCAGAATATAAAATTTAAATCTCAAAATTCAAAAGCAATAGTTTCGATGCAAATACTATATAAAAATAGAAAGCCATGGATATCTGAAGAAAAAAAATTAGCATTTTCAATTTATTATAAATCTCCATCGACATACAAATACATGCGTAAAAATAAAATAACACTACCTGGTGAAAGCACTATAACACGTTGGTTACGAAGTATTAGTTATTCTCCTGGTTTCCCAAATGAATACATTCAACAAGTCAAGTATAAAGTTTCATCATTGAATTATCATCAAAAAAAATGTGTAGTTTTATTAGATGAAGTTGCTTTAATGAAATGTCTGGAATTTAACAAATCGCTTGATTGTATAGAAAGCTTTCAAGATCTAGGAGAATTTGAACAATCTGCTCTACCTTCTAAAAATGCCCTAGTGATAATGATCCGTGGTCTTTATCAAAATTGGAAATTTCCTTTTGCATTTTTTTTTTAGTGGGTCTGGTACAAAAGGATCCGACCTAGTAAAAATAATAACTGTATGTGTAAGAAAACTTGATGAAGTTGGTTTGATAGCAGTAAGTATTGTGTGTGATCAAGGGTCACAAAACCGCAGGATGTTTGACTTACTAGGAGGGACTAAAACAAACCCAGTTGTCGATATTAATGGTAAGCAGATATGTCTTACGATGTCCCGCATCTCATTGAAAGTTTACGTAACAACTTGATGAACGGCGATTTTGAAATTGACGGTAAAAAAATTTGTTTTAAAGATATTGAGGATACATATGCAACTGATATGAACAGTAGAACAGCTCGTTCAATGCCCAAAATAACAAAAACTCATTTAAATCCAAATACATGGCAAAAATTGTCAGTTAAGTATGCAACTCAAATATTCAGCAAATCAGTTTCAGCTTCAATTCGTACATGTATCGCCACAGGAGAATTAAAATCAGACACAGCAGGAAACACAGAAGAGTTTATAATGCAAATCAATGATACTTTTGATATTTTAAACAGCAAAAACTTGTACGACAAAAATCCTAATTCTTGGCCTTTAAGTAATTCTAACAATTATTTATTTGATACTTTAAAAAATACTCGCAACATATTTCTTCAAGCTAAAAAACTCCATAAAAACAAAAATAATAATAACTTACAGCCACCGTGTTTTATAGGAATGATTTGGTCAATAAATTCGATTTTAGCTCTATATGAACGAGAAAATGTGATGCAATAAATAATTGTGATTCTGGAAATCCGTATTTCTTATTGACTAATCGATTATGTCAGGACCCATTAGAAAATCTTTTTTCAATAATTCGACAAAAAAATGAATATAATCGAAATCCCACTTCAAGAATGTTCAGAAATTGTTATGTAAATAATTGTACATTTTGTCTTATGAAATGTTCAGAATTGTGTAACTGCGAAGATGATAATGGTGTTTTACTTACTATTGATGTTTTAACTGATATTTCCAACAATGAAGGAACAACCACCAAAGACAGTGGAGAAAAAGAAGTACTCGATGAATTATTGAACTTAAAGTTAAATTTGTCTCCCACTTTGTCTCCATGTACAGAGCATATTTCGGAAAAAACAACGATACCCACATTAGAGATATGCTCAATTATATATTTTACTGGTTATTTGGTAAAAAAGTGTTTAGATTTTTTAATTGTGACATCAGTTTGGACAATTTAATAAAAAACAATAACACAATGAACGATAATTACATAACACGCTACACGCCACAGTCCACACGCGTGGTATGATCGTGTGACGTTGGAGCGCGGCCGTGCGGGTCCATAGGACACTGGACAATACGCAACGGCGGTAATTAGCGACAACATTCGATGACAGCCGAAAACGATAAGCCGATGATAAGAATTTGGAAATATTTTATTTTATTACAGAAGATATTCCTTATCGCTTTCTATCAGGAATAATTTTAGCGCAACGTATTATGTGTTGCAGTGAGCAATCTATAGTATTTATAATCAATGCTAATATTAATACTAAGTAAAAACTTATGACTAAAGCAAAGCGTGGTTTTGAAACTAGTGGAAACGTATCTTACCTGTCACGTACTTGACCGGTGATTCCTGTTCGGGGAGCCAATTTTGACGCGATACGCGAGGTGGTCAGCGCACTCGTCAGGTGGTGGGGTTGTAAACTTGGTCTAATTAAATAATAATAATAATAATAAAAAAATACAAAGATTCCGCGCACCAGGGTTGATGTATTGATACACAAAAAAAAAACAAAATAATACTAAGAATAATAATAATATTGGCAATGGGTTGTCCCAAGGTCGCACAACGAACAACACACAAAAAAAAAAAAAGAGAACAAAAAAAAACAATGACGAACGGACAGTTGTTAAACGTTCCGCGGTGTCGGAAAACAGACCGGTTCAAATGCCGTACCGGACGGACTTCGTCGCGACCGCTCTCGTCCCTTTTCCAGTGATGGATGGGAGACGGGGTGTCGTGACGATGTTGCGTGCCGTGGTCTGGTGGTTGACGAGTGATATTAAGACGCGGTCGGCGACAGCCGTTTCGATAACGGGTGCCGCGCGGGTCCGCGTCAAGGTGGTGGTGTACTTATCGCTATTCGTTATAATATTTAGTCTAAGCTTATCGAAATTGTAATAAATAATATCGAATTATTATTTGTTATGATAAAAATGTCTAATCTTACTTTTATTATTGGATCCGTGTATATGCCTATTAATCAAATGTTATATTATTTAACGATTATTTTAGTACGGTCGAGCTATTATGTAATAAGTATAAAAATGCAATTCTCTTATTGTTTGGCGATTTTAATTTACCATCAGCAAATTTTTCAAATGCATATTCTTATTTCAATGATAAATTGGCTTATTTAAATTTGAATCAAATAAATAATATTAAAAACAGTAAAAACACTATATTTGATTATATCTTAACAAACTCTACTGATGTTGATATCAAATCGTGCATAAATCCTATTGTCCCTATTGATGTATTTCACCCACCAATTTTAGCCACTTTTACTCATCATATTATTACCTATAAATTATTTACCAATCATTGTAAAATATTTAGGCGATATAAATTGTATTGATTACTTTAGTGTTAATTTAACACTACTGAATCTTAAAATAAAGAAACCAATTGTTCACATAAATTCAATTCTCGTAGTTAAAATAAATATAATATGATTGTATTTATATTAAATCAGGTATATGGTGTTCATATAAATGTTTTCGCTCTTAATATTCAACTAGTTAAATGTCTAAATAACAAGCCATATTATATTCAAATTGAATATTCGTTATATATTTATTTTAACAGTTAGTTACTATAGTTTTGAATTCCATAAGAGTTATTTAAAATATATTAAGTTTTACCGTAGTAATTTTACGCTGTTAAAATAATACCATTACATTGTTCATTGGACCTACAATTATCACAACTTACGTAGTATAAATTAATTTAAAGTAGAATAAATAATTGAGATTCATAGACAGTTATTGTAAACATGACACCTATTAATGTTTGAATGAAATAAAACAACTTCAATAACACTACTTCTCGACATCTGTTATGAATTCTAATTATTGTCACGATAAATGTTTTTGGATTAACACTTTTATGGCGGGTTGCATAAAGAACAGTCTTTAAATTTGTTACCGGCCCTGTAATTTACCGGCTCTGTAAGGTTTTTAATGATTGTGTAAACTCTTTTCGGGTTGCATAAAGAAATATTAAATTATTGATAACCGTGGTTACCAAATAAATTAAACCATATTTTTTTGATAAAACCAAACCAAACAATTATTATCATAATTCATAAATTTTTATTCTTTAATAATCGCAATCGCAAAAACTAAAAAATATATAATATAAATTGAATAATGATAATATTGATAATAAAACGTGTTTATCTTATCATAATAATAATATTATATTATTTTAACCGATCTGTAACTAGTTACAGAGCCCTAATCGGATCTGCAATTTACAGGTCCGGTAGTCGATAATTTACAGAGCCGGTAACTTTACCGAGCGTTCAAGCAACACCTAATTTTATTTACAGAGCCATTAGCGCACTTACAGATCTGTAAGTCGTTACAGAACGTTTATGCAACCCACCCTTAAAGAGTTATTTTGAACTCCTTGGACACTAACTTCAACCATTGATTATAGAATAGATAGATAGCCCATGCAATGATAATAATTGGTAACACATGAAATAATTTTAATTCTAATCAATATTTTACCACTTTTTTTTATATGTATACACCAATACATAATATGTATGTATATCATTTATAAATGATAAAAATGATATAAATAGATAAAAAAATTTATTTAAGTAAAATAGTTTATTTTTAACAATATTTTTTTTAAATATCAATATTTTTAAGGAATAAATAAATAAAATATATTTCTTAAATTATTTATTATTCATGGCATTTTAATAACTTTTGTCGTATGTTTTAACTATTATCAATTTTTAATTTTTATTTGTCAGGTCATTCTGTTACACTTTTTATATTTACTACTGTAGATTACAATTTATTTTGAGGGCTATAAATGTTGTATTACTGTACAACTATTTAGAACTTATTAATTTTACTCTTGAATATTTTTGAAAATGTTTATTAAAAAACTGATCCATAAATCTTATCTTAATAGCTGGAAAGTTTACTCATATCTAGGTTAGAATGTTTTTGTGAGTTGCAACTTTACAGTTGACAATTTACGTCATCTATGTACAATTTAAATATTTTGATAACTTTTCGTTAAGTGATTTTTGTATAAGACATGATTTTATACTAAACCGCAGTATAAATCCTACACTGCTACATGAACATAAAATAATTATTTACAGAATTCATCCATTAAAACCAAGTCCCAAAGGCTTAAACAAAAGAACAGTCACTATGTATCTGAATTTGAGAATGAGAAAAAACTTGTATGTCATGTCATACATTTCTTCAAATATAGCATAGAAGTTTCATACAAGAAAAATATTAAACTATCCATTTTAAATGTAAAATAATCTCTATAGCGACTCATGAGTATTAGTTATTTTATTACAATTCAATAACTTAACCTAATTACTTTAAATATACAACCACTTTTGTTGAAAAGTTTCGTCTGCATAATTTACAAAAGTGGTAGTCCAACTTGATTTCATGTTTCATAAAAGCTACTGTAAAAAGAGGGGTAATATAATTATTAGATTTAATTATTTTATTGTTAAAAATATTCGTACTTACTTATCTATTGTGTAGTCTAGTCTGTTCAAAAATGTACAACATAAGTATTTATTATTCCATACTTATTTAAATGTACACAGTACATGTATCAAAAAATATAAATTTTAATTTGCTGATCCAATTGGGAAATATAGTCATAATATACTCAAATTTGACTGTTATTATTGATTGGTTTTTAGAGTTTCTTTTAGAATTTCTCTAAATTTAGAGTTTCGGAGAAAACAACATTTACTTCCTAAATAAAAAAAAAAATATCAAATTATTTATTTTTTAGTTAAATATACATTGTATATTATAGTTGATTAGTACCCATAAATATTTTTTTGATGTTATTGTCAAAATAATTTAAATTGCAGACATCCTATCGTAAAACCACCGAAAAAATAACTATTATGTATACTAATTTTGTTTTTGTAAGTCATGCCGTGATGGTGATTAATTTCTTATAAATGTATAAAAATTTAATTTGTGGAACATTTCTTCAGAAACCAAATGGAAATTACTTCGCAAATATTTTGTCGTTAAGCCACATATGGATGTGGACATGATACCTTATTCTGTATGTGACCGATTTTAACATTTGTGTCACTCTTGCATTGTGAGATACTGTTCAACTTGATTTTGTTTTGGTGAGCAATACATAAATAATCCCATGACAAATTTAATTTGTCATGAATAATCTATAATGCATTCACAGTTTCAAGCACTCCAGTGTTTGGACACATGAAACAAATCCTCAAATTTGATGGACGTTAAAATGATGAATGGTGAATTGGTGGGTACATTGATAACACAATAACGAGAATTTTTGAATAATAATAACAAGCTTACTAAAAAAATTACAGTTATTAATCATAAAATTATTTATTTATTAGAACTCAAATGATTCAACTATACTGATTGCTAATACCACGAATAAAGATATATCTTTAATCGTGGCTACCCTGTGTGCAATATCTTGTAACATAGATTTTTTATAGATGTCACATTGCGATGTGAGATGTTCTGTTTTAACCCTTAACTTGGCAGACCTTGAAATTCATAACAGAAAATTTGAAAGTTAACCATTTTTAACTAATTTGAGGTCGCTGAATTCAAAAATGTCAACAAAAAAAATGTAACTCTTTGAGTTTTTGAGTTATGAGTTGTAGCCAAAAAGATACATTATCAAAAACCCAAGTTTCATGTTGCGTATCTAAAAAGATACATTACCAACAACCATATACAAATTTACTATAATAAAATTTTACCTATTTGTTAACAAATCAACACAGTTTATAAAAAATTACGTTTTTTGTTTAATTTATCAGTCAAAAATTGTGTTTATGGGTTTCAATATTTACTTAGAGATTCTAAAAATATAATATATTTGTGAAAAACATTTTCTAAGTATTTCCTTTTATTAAAAACCGACAAATTAAATCATATAATAAACAAGGTTATCACAGCAATTACTTTTTTGCTTATTTATGAAATAAAATATAAAACAATAAAGTGCTTAACAATATTGAATATTTTTAGAATATAAAATATTAATTATAAATTATTTAAAATTACAAAAACAATATCACAGCAATTACCTTATTGCATACATATTAAATAAAAATAATCAAAAATCAAAATCAAATCACAGCAATTACTTTTTTGCTTATTTATAAAACAAAATATATAAAAATGAATTGTTTAATAACATTAAATATTTTTAGAATATAAAATATGAATTATAAATTATTTAAAATCACAAAACAATATCACAGCAATTACCTTATTGCATACTTATTAAAAAAAACAATATAAAATTAATTTTAAACTTTAACAAATGACTAATAATTATTATAGGAACATGTGTTTCATTTTTTTCTATGGAAATCATTGAAGCAGTTTCTTTTTTTCACTGTGCATAGTCTTGTATTACATTTTGTACAGATATATATGGTTTGACCTGTCTTACAATAACGACAGCGACCCTTAGTTGTTCGAACAAGGAAATGGTCATATTTATCAAACTTAACATCATCAATAGGCCTTGGAATAATTGTTCTAATAATTTTTTTTACATTTTCTGGGGAATTATTTTTTGCTGATTTTCTACCTGCTTTTGACGGTCTATTTCTTTCATTTAATGCAAGGGCAATATTAATACGAAACTCTTTTAGACGCATTACTTTTTTATGTTTATACTGGTGACAGTCTTGTCTATATAATAACCAAGCATTATTGACACAGATATCAAGCAACTGTGAAAACACTGCCATGTACCATTTGTGTGTCTTGAGTTCTGTTCGGTACAATGCCACCAGCATATCCGCCAAGTCTACACCACCCATATGAGTATTGTACTGTTCTACTATTTTCGGTAATGGTACATCTACATAATTTTTTGTAACTTTTGAATACCTCTTTACTGTATTTATGGGATGTAAGGATACAAAAGAACTAGCTAAACAAACTGGTTTATTATCTAGCCATTTAACAGCTAATATTTTTTTTTTTTTATCACATTTATAACTAAAACTACCTCTTCCTTTTTTTTTAAGTTCTTTTTCTTTTAAAAGTAGGCAATTACGAAGTCTATTTTCTTGTACAGTACCTAAGCTTAGTATACCATAATTTTTTTTTAAATAATATATTAACTCTGGGGTGGTAAAAAAGTTATCAAAAAATAAAACACTCAAACTTTTATTAGGTATAGTGTTAGCCAATGCTAGTATTACCTTTGGGCCAAGTCCAAAATATTTGTTCTCATAATCACTAAAAGTAAATTTATCAAATGTAGTTTCACCACTGTAGGGGAAAAAATCATACACCATGCCGTTGATTCCAGTTCTCACAAAGAATTTGAACCCCCATTTCTTAGGTTTTGATTTTATATACTGTCTACGACTTCCAGCTTTTTTACCCTTGTACGGTATCATCATTTCGTCCACTGAGAATTTTTTTCCTTGCTCTTGTTTCAAACAGTTTCTGCGTATAATATCTAGCAATGGTTGTACTTTATAAAATCTTTCATTTGGATTGTATTCTTCATTATTATTAAAATGTATACTTTTAAGTATTTTTTGGTACTTTTTAAGTGACATAATTTTATTAACTTTATCATATCCCATAAGATGTGACCAGTAATCGGTATAAGCAGGTAACTTGGCAACTCCCATCCATAACTCAATGCTTAAAAAATCTTTTAGGTCATCATCAGTAATGTTTATTGATTTTGCTTCTTTTTGAAAAGTGTAAAGATTTGTCTGTTCTTTTATATGTTGAAATAGATCTTCCGAAAAAAACTTATCAAAGTATTCAAATGGAGTTAATACATAATCTTGTTGAGAAATATAATAGTCATTGTCAGGAATATCGACTTCAAAATCTACTTTATTTCCATTCACCCAATTAAATTTCATGTGTTCAACTTTACTTTTTTTTTTCTGTAAAGGAATAGTAAAACAGTCACTAGCTCTCTCTGTCCCAGATTCTAAAAATATATTTGGTGATGGAATAATTGGGGATTGTTTTGAATTTACCAAACGCTTAGATTTTCTAATTAGTGTTACATTTGAACCAGATGTAGTAGGAGTACATAAATTAGATTCGGGAAGTGAATGACTAAGAGATACAAAGTTTTCTAGTATTTCTGTTTGTTCTTCTAGATGTTCAAAAACATTATTTTGTAACCCATTATCTGCATCTATCCCTATGTCTATCTCTTCTAAAAACTCATGAAGTGGATTTTGCTCCAATTCTCTTAAAAGTTTATCTAAATCTTCCTCGATAGCCTCTGAAGGTAATGGTGATTCTATTCTTTGAATATTATTTTCTTCATCAGAACTTTCACCGCTATCATGTGGGGGGACCATTGCTAATATTTTAAGTGATCTTTTGCGACGAAGCATTTTTATAAAAATGGATCTATAAAAACAAATTCTGTTTTAGAAATTACAGAAAAGTATACTTATATATTTTAATATACTTTTATATTTTATTACAACCTAAATAATATGCAATACTTAAAAATATGTAAAAAAAATTACTGAAACAGATACTCCTAGCAACGTATCTTTTTCAATACATGTAAAATATAAACAGAAATAGAGTATTCTAGTCAACGTATCTTTTTTGATACATGTAAAATATAAACAGAAATAGAGCATTTTATATATGTATCTTTTTGGATACATATTTTTTAAACACGTATAAAATAAACATCATAAGATATATCATAAAAAACTATACATAAAAATGATAATTACACTAACCTTTACTTAAATAATGCAAATTTCGTTCTTCTTATGCATTAATACTCGATGGAGTTGCAGTTGAAATTGATGTTTTTGAACGTTAATCAATAGCTTAAAAATGACAACAGATAACAACGAATTTCCCTCATACTTATCATATTAACGCTATCATAGATCAACTTCATTGTACATATGATATTTTTCAGTGTGTACAAATAATAAAAATAAAAACTTGTTATATTGGTTACCATACAAGTGTTCTCAAACTTTGTGTATCCAAAAAGATACAACGCCAAGTTAAGGGTTAAAGCCTATGTACCAGTATGCGATGTTCTAGGGATGCTAAACGCCACGTTGAGGGATATCACTTATGGGAGGTTGTAACGAAACATTTATATTACATCGCGCTGCGATGTCTCTCGGTCGTTATCGAATGTACCAATATAGTTCGCAGGGATATCAAAACTATCATCTATGGTACGTTTATTTTTACCTTCTTTGTGATGACACAATAGTGACATTTATGTAACATTCAAGTGCAGTCACAATTATTGTACTATTGTTACATATATATATATATTATTATACATACGTATAATAAAATATTATATACTTAAAGTGCATCTAAGTCATAGGTTAATGAATAAGACAGATTTTATTGATTTTTTTGAAACATAGTTATCTTATAATTATTGTAAATTAACAAATATACAAAATTATATCATACATTCATCATCTCCACTGAGTGACTCATTTTCACTTTCGGACTACTCAGTTTCCTCTATCTCAACAGAATCAACTTTTCAACAACATTGTTTAATTCCGAGGCCTACCCAAGGTGGTTTTACACAGCAAATCGGGGGATATTTTCGATTTGCGGAGCGGAGCGACGGCGCCGAGTGCCACAAACTGTGTAATCACTGCCCGTATTGCGGCAGTAAAGTAGTGGTGCTGCGCGCATGCGTACAAACGTAAAACCGCAAACTTTGGAACGCTGTAACTTCCAAAATAATGGTTTCCGGGGAAAAAAATACACCATCGTTTTAAGCATAAAAAAACAAGTCGCCTGAAAAAAAAAATTAGAAAATCGTAAGAGGGTTGGTAAAGTGCATTAATTCCAAAATATTAATTAATGATATACATTTAAAATAGATAATAAACATTACATTTTTCAGGATAATAAATATAATTTCTATAAAAAAAATAGAACATGTAGGTATCTTGTTTTTTCATACAGATATATTTTAATGTTGCATGTTTAGAGTTGGCTACTTACATGCCATCGATGCACCACTTAAGCGTATGATACTGTATAAAAATATAATTTATAAATTGGATAACCTAGCACCTACTGAGTATTAATAATGAATTATTTTATTATTTGTATCCTCATTTATAGCTGATAGACATTTCATATTTAACTATATAAGACTAAATATCAAAGTATTATTTAATACATAATACAAAACTATTCAAGAAAATAATAGTTTCACCTAACGCACTATAAAGGATGCACAGTATAATATTATATTACTTCCGTAATCCAAATTAATTACCTGTTTTTTGGTGTCTTCACGATCATCGTGGACGTCGTTGTTTATGTTGTCCATAATAATATTGTTGATGAAAACTCACAATAATTATGTTATAACGCAGTAACGCACATTAACCAACAGATGTACATAACATGGAAAATTAATAACCAACAAATTCGATCTATCGCAATCACTAATCGTTCATTATACAAAAAAAAAATTTATCAACTGTTTTTGGGTTTTTATTCTATTTTTGGAAATAATATATTCATAATTGAATGTAAGTCACATTGATGAGATGGGCAAAATATCGCATAGTAGTTCATGTTACAATATCTCATAGTCAACTAAATTGGGACTAATTATGGATGTTAGTTTAGCAACCTCATTAAAGTTTAATCGATGTAATGACAAATTAATATCGGTATGTGATGTCTAATTTGAGATCTAAATTAAACATTTTAGCAATGTTTATGTCACGCAATTGCACACAGGGTAATACTGACGAAAATCCTCGTGAAAGTCAGAGTAAAATATAATAGAAGTTTTATAAATTTATATAAGGCATTATGATAACAGTTATTTTGTGATTTGTCATCAATGATATTAGTACAAATGATGGGTCTAGTACAGTGATGCCAAGTTAGCTTTTTTAAGGCTAGATCTAGCCTTTTCCGTTTTAAACTGGCTCATTAAAAGTTGGATCTGGATCCTGGCTTTTTTTCTAGCCATTAACTGTTTTCGAATAGCTTTTTTCTAGTTTTTAGATGTTTCTATTTCTATTTCAAACATAGATAGTAAATAAAAAAAACAGTTTCCTCACATACACGCAAACTGATAGCAAATTAAGTGTTTGGTGTTTACTTGTACGTATTTCGCTTAGGCGTATGAGTTTGGTCCCTTATCTATAGTCTTCATGAATCATGATCTGTAATCATGAGCATGGTTGTAGATATATATTATTATCATAGATAAATAAAGAAAGTCTATGATTATATATTATATATATTATATTATTTTATGGTTATTATTTATGAACCACGAATAGTCGGAAGACGGAAAAGTAAATATGGGAGAATGGAGATAACACTATAAATAGATTATTAATAAAATAAATAAGGTTTTTATATTGTACTTACTCTTTAGAGCACGATCTTTATTGTATTACCACCGTCCGCGTACGTCAATGCTAGTCATCAATTCATATTAGTCATCTCGTCTTTCGTCGTAGTCGTGCGTTGATTTTTTTTTTTTTACCTAGTCTGTTATCTCGTACTTGTGATCGACGTGATTAATTACATTAATCTAGTCACTATTGTGGATTTTTTAGTATCTATTTAGCTATTTTTTGTAATGGGAAAACCACAGTATCAGCAAACATTTAGACCTATTTGGCTGAAAGACGCTTTATTTAAGGATTGGCTTCAAGAAGTCAAAAGCATATTGCACATTTTGTTGTACATCCATTCGAGCGAAAAAAAATTATCTGTTAAACCATGGTAAAAGTCAAAAACATAAATCATCCGTTGGAGCCATAAATATCCACCATCGTGGAAGTATCAAATTTAAACCTATTAGTTTAAAAACAAATCGTGCTGAAGCAACCTTAGCTTTATTTGTGAGTAATCACTGTGCAATTTTGCCTATTGACCATCTAAGTGAACTTTGTAATAGTTTTTTACTTGAAGATAAAATAAAACTTCATAGAACTAAATGTTCTAAGATCATAGTAAATGTTTTAGGACCATATTTCGTTACAGATCTGAAAGATGATATTGGAAGTATGTATAGTTTACTAACTGACGAATCGACTGACATAGCGGTTCTAAAATATCTAGGTATAGCTATAATTTATTTCAGTAAAAGTCAAAATAAAATTAGAACTACTTTTCTTTCTCTCGAAGAACTAGTAGAGTGCAATGCTAGCTCAATTGTTGTAGCTTTAAAAAATGCTTTAAAAAAGTATGATCAATATATTAAAAATATGATTGGTATTGGATCAGATAATTCCAGTGTTATGGTGGGCATAAACAATGGGGTTTACGCTATGTTAAAAGAAGATAACCCAAATTTAATTTTAATTAGGTATATTTGTCATTCATTACAATTAGCTACTTCATATGCATGTGCTGAAACTATACCTTGACACCTGGACTTTTTAATCGTTGAAACGTACAATTGGTTTTCTAAGTCAACTTTGCGCCAAAATTCATATAAAGAGATTTATAAAACAATCAATGATGGACATGACCCTCTTAAAATTATACAAGCTTCAAATACTCGATGGTTATCAGTCAAAACTGCAGTAGTGCGAATCATTGATCAGTGGTATGAGTTGAAGTCTCATTTTAGTATTTCAAGAAATAAAGATAGATGTTATACAGCTGAAATGTTATATACATTATACAGTGATGAAAAAAATTTAGCATATTTATTATTTTTGAGACCTTTACTTGGAGAGATTAAACGAGTGAATAAGTTGTTTGAATCAGAATATATTGATTCAACCAAATTAGCTAAAGAACTAGTTTCATTAATAACTTTATTTATGAAGTTAATAGCTGTCCCTACATATAGATGTAATCCATTTAAATCACATGATTTTACTGCCCATTTAAACCCAAATCCTTATTTAGGCTTTGGGTTTGAAAATAAAATAAACGAGATGAGAAAATCAAAAACAATAACAAATGACGAAGAAAAACTCCTAAGAGAAAGATGTATTGAATTTTCAGTGCAAAGAATTAAACAATTACCACATAACAACGATTACCAGAAAATTTAGAAATTTTGGAAAAAATTGAAATATTTTCTCCAAATAATACATTAAAACAAATTAAAGAAAATATTGGCCCTATTTGTAAAATGTTTAATATAACAGATAAGGATATCGATAAAATTGATCTTCAATGGCGAAAAATAAATTTGATTACCTGGGAACATATTAATACGGCCAATGAGTTTTGGAATGAAGTGTATGCATTTCAAGATGCTGATAATAATAATCCTTTTTATGAACTAGCTAATTTAGCACTAACTGTTTTATGTATTCCATGGTCCAACGCTGCTTGTGAAAGAATATTTAGTTAGATGAATTTAGTCAAAACAAAACTTAGAAATCGAATGAAATCTCCATTATTAATAGCTTAAAAAACATATTAAAACTATTATATTTTTAACTAGGTATTTAATGTTGTGTGTAAGACTTAACATTGGTTGAATGAAGGAAGTTCCTAAAAATTGTTTATTTCATGTTTATTATTTTTCCTTGTATTCATTTACGAAAAAATATTCAATTTGTGTACCTAATTATTTGTAAATTTTGTTGTTGAATTTCTAAGTATTATAAAAAGTATAAAATTGTTGTACTAGGTTAGAATTGTTATTTTTATATATTCACTTTTAAAGTAGTTTAATTTATTTTGCTATAACTTCTTATATTTTCTCAAATTTATTAATAAAAAATGTATTATAACTATTATGTAACATGTATGTATTATAATTTAATAATATAATACTATTATTTATTATTATTATTATTATTAAACATTATAATTTATAATTTATAATAATTTATGTTATAACTTTATAAGCAAAACATATAAAATATAATGTTTCTAATACTATGTATATTGTTTGTATATTTAATTTATATAGAAAAAATTAGTTTATTAATTTTTTTTTTTTTAGCCTTTTTTGGCCTTTTATTATCAGACTATTGGCTTATTTTTTAAATTATAAATGGCAACACTGGTCTAGTACGTTTCGCCGCCGAACTATTCGCCGCAATCATTTCACCGCGACCGTTTCGCCGACAGACTATTCGCTGCCGTACCATTTATTGTGATCGTTTATCCGTTATCCTATTTTTTTTTCTCGTATAATGTCAATAAAATAATTTTGGTTGGCCAAAAAATTTTGAAATTTTGATACAATGTTCTTCATACATGGTTTTTACTCATGTAAAAAAAATCTCAAAAATCGGAAGTCACAATTTTTAAAAATAAGCGTTTGAATTTTAAATGTTGATAAAAATCACGAAATCTGCCCATTTTTGGTGGTTATAAGTTGATAAATATCAATTGTATGATTAAGACTTGAAAATATAATATAATGTACTAGAGAAGTTGCTCTTTCCAGCGAACCAAAAAAGTTAACCGGAGCAAGGGAAAAAATGTTATAGCGTTAGAAAGTTATACTTTGAAGAAATCTAGTGTTACCACGATAAAATCCAAAAGCGTTAAACATTTACATCACTTTTAGAGAAAGTCCATATAAATATTTAGTGAGCATTTCAAGTTCCTTATGATTATTACTTTTTGAATTTACAAGATTATTTTATTTTATTTATTTATTTCAGCCAATAAATGAATTAAAATTACATGATAACAATAAGTAAATTATTACATTAAGAATACATTAACAATAGCTGATACGTATACCAACTGAGATGAGCTCGTATCTGGTATGCGAAGTTCTTATAAATTATAATTCTTATTGTAGGAAGATTATTAAATAGGATGTTATAAAATTAAAGATACGACTTAATTAATATTATACAGTAGATACAAATTTCATGGAACATGTTTTAGTAACACATTTAACATATACACATTCAGATAAGATCTTATAATTAGTTATATTGACTTTTTAAAATTTCATTAATACACATATTCTCATCTAGATCATTAACTACTTTATTTACCTATAGGCTTTTTATTTGATTTTCGTTAACTATATAATTGGTATTATTAAATTGGTTTTCACATAAGCTTTTTATAGACTCTACATCGTTATTTAAATTGTTGAATATAGTTTTCCCTATGTGGTTGGGGGAATTCCTTAAATTTATTAAAAACGTATATGATGGTTTAATGTATTTACCTATTCTTCTGTCCATTATTCCTGTAGCATTTAGTGTGTGGTTTTGTATGCATTTTATTAAAATTTGTCTTATGTATAATTTATAGATAGATAATATATTTGTATGGTTGAATAATTCCTTGATGGATATATTAATGGTAATGAGTAGGTACGCTATTTTTATTATCATTTTTTGGGTTATATGTAATGTATATCTGTCTATTCTATTAGAGCCTCCCCAACTTATTATACTGTATAGTAGTATTGAAGTACATAATGCCATGTTTATTTGTCGAGAAAATGTAAACTGAGCTCGCGGTTACCATTTTTGTTGTAAATTCGGCCCGATAATTTTGACTAAAAAAATATATAATATTCACGACATAATTTAATTTATAAATTGGTAATGTACCTGTATTTTATCGCGAACAATTTGTTTTATATTTAACCAATGTTAAAATACCTATATTTAAACATTGAGATAAATATTTTTATTTTCGTTTTGGACTTTTGAAACAACGTTTCAATAGTGTTTATACAACCGTGACGATGGCACACAAAGTTGAACCCCAACGTGGGCAACCACTGTTAGTTTTAGAACATTTTAAGTATTATATACTCGTAGTAACTCGTACGTTAACGTATGTGAAATTTCCCCCCCCCCCAAGTTTTAGTACTAATACGAAACGTGCGCTAAAAATTAGCAACTGATTTACAACTATTTGTAACAAAAGTCTCAACAATTAAAACAATTAAGGTAAAACAATTTTTAATAGAAGCTTCTACGTATTTTTTAAATTTACAAAATCTAAATAAAGGAAAATTATCACAACCTCCATGTTTTAAAGGGTTTACTCAAACTATTAATGGGATACTGCAATTTTTTGAATCAGAAAAATCAAACGGTCTTGTATTTTTAATGACAAATCGTTTAAATCAAGACGTTTTGGAAAATCTTTTTAGTATATTTAGACAGAATGGTGGTTATAATAAAAATCCTACTGCCAGAACTATTAGGACCTCCATAAGAAGTTCATATATTTTTTCTTTATTTTCGTCTAACTACACCAATTGTGAGATAGTCCAAGGAGTCAATGAGACGGTAATTATTGACGTCAGAAAACCACAAAATAAAATTATTTCTGAAAATTTAGATATTTCTGATTCTGATACAGAATATAATTCCGAACTATCGATTTCTTCTTCTTCATCAGTTAATGACAATCTTATTGAAAATAAATCAGATAACATAGATACTCTAGAAGATTGTTCAGTTACATATTTTGCAGGGTACTTAGGATATAAATGTATAAAACAATTTAATTGCAACCGTTGTAAAAATGAATTATTCACAGATAAAAGTTTAAATGAAAAAAACCAATTGCTCTTATTAAATATAAATGATATGTCGATTGATTGTGATAAAGGACTTAAAGCGTCATCAAAGACATTTAATAATATAATAAATGTCGTATTAAATATTTTTGAAAATAATTAAAAAAAACTTTTACACCGAAAACAAATAAAATATCAACTAATTGAACGCTTAAAAACAAATAATATAATTTTAAAGTGGCTAAACGAATCAACAGAATGCAAAGAACATAAAATGTACATTATTAAAAATTTTTTGATATGTAAAATATTTAATAAGACAAAAACATTTTCAACTACTACAAAATTAGCAAAAATAGCTAAATTAAAAATATTAAATCATATTTAAAAAATAATTTTCACATTTTCCTTTTTTTATTACTTTAGTCATCTATCCTTGTTTTCATATTTTCTTATAATATATTTACTACATTCTACTACACTATATACGACGTACGGTACTACTGGTATTAAATTTCAGATGTGAAAACGGAACAGCAGTTGTTTATATTGTAAGGATCATTTTTAATTGATATTTCACATTTATTCCTGATTTGTTTAAATAAATCATTAAAAATATATATATTACTGACATACCATATTTTATATTTTTATTTATTTATTGTATTATATTATAATATACAATTTCATGTGTGATGTGTACTGTGTAATGTTTATACTGTACACCAGTAGTTCTCAACATTTTTTGATTCATCTCACCTTTAGCCACTAGAATCAAACACTGCGTCACCCTAAAATCAAAATAATAAACAATCTTAGCTGTATATTTTAAAATTATTCTTTTATTAAAAAAAAAAAATACAGTACACAAAAACGTTGACACTTTAAATTTAAACAGATAAACTTTAAAATAGCAAATAAAATAATTAAAAGTTAAAAAAAAAATAACTTTGAACTTTGAGTTATGTTATGTACATTACAGTGGTGATATAGGTATATAATATATTTAAATATAGAAATAATATGATTGTTTTCAAAAAAATTAATTTTTAAAATTTTTTTTTTCTTTTCCTGTTAAAATTCTGCGTCACCCCTAAGCTAAGTCCATGTCACCCTAAGGTGACATGTCACCCCAGTTGAGAACTACTGCTTTACACCATTAATTTGAAGAAGGTTTACAAATATGAAATAATATTAAAATACATATTCAGTAGTCAGTGTATGTACGGTTAATTGAGGTTCTTAGTTTAAATGTTTTATTCGGAAATCTATTTCGATTGAAACACCGACAAGGCGGTTGTTGGTTATCTCTTCGACAAGTCCATAATTGTAATCGCAGCGGAGTCCAATGACATCCGAATTAAGATTAGAAAAATTATGTGTTCATTCGTGCAATGCTACCTATCGGCAATCTGTTTAAACACGATTTTAGTATTCAAAAACCCTTATACCGTGGGCCATCTGTCTATTATATAATCTATGCTACTACTTAAAAAATCTGTCTACCTACCATTTTCTCAATAAACATTATTTATTATTATCAATGTTTTCCGTCGCTCATCGGCGATGTTGTAAATCTACTATTATCTATTACTAATAAATAATAACAATTCGACGAAAAATATGATCGGTAGGCAGCAGCCTGTTATCATCGCGGCTAATGTGTGGCGATTACGATAATATTATTAATATATAAGAGTATAGTATATTAATAGTATTATTAATATTTCAATATTTTTACATTGAATAAACTTCGTTATTTTTATATAATTTTTGATATAAACTAATTATATAAAACATACAATTTAAATACTATGAAAATAAAACAATTTTAAAAAAAATTACTACTTTTTTTCAAACGCGAGGCCCAGGGCCTGGGTTCTGCTCGTCCCCCCCCCCCCTAATGACGGCCCTGATTACATCCGTGGACATGGTATGACTACATGACCGATACCCATTAGCGTACATTTAACTTTTTTAGCTACCTGCTTGCGCACAATAACGCGATTCAATTGCTCACAATTAGTAGGTTTATAAATTACTAATTTTAAAGTAACTGTATCTTCGTCGTTAATGAAACTAATTTATTGCTATAACATTTTATGATGATTTGTTTTAAATATTTATTATTTTAATTATTAATTATTATATTATATTAATATACTCGATTTATGGATTTATCACATAATTGTCTATGCACACAAATTGTCATATTACATATTAACATTTGTATTAATGGGTTTTTCACATACTTCGTTGCACGTATACGAGTTATAAATTTCCACGTAAAAAATTATGTAATACGCATAAACGAATATTATTGGTCTATATAATATATTCATATTTATATTAAATTTTCACTATAAGACTATACCTATTTTTTACAATATTTTTTTTATTTCAAAACCAAATCGGGCATTTTAAATAAAAATATCCTACTAGTAAAAGCCAAAACAATAATTTTTAGAAAATTTTAATAAATAGTAATTTAGTATAATTATTAATCAATAGCAAATTATTGTGTATTGGCTGCATTGAATACAAAAATAACCATATAGCATAAACTGTATAAATAAACAAAGTTTTGATTTAACCAAAGATTTAGTATTTAGTATTTAAAAGTAACAATCTAGAAAGAGAATTCTTGATTCCAATAAAACTATTTAAATATCCAAATATTTGCGTACATTTGTAAAATTTTTAATTTTTACGAAGGATACATCGATTTAAGTTCTACAATGGTACAAAAAGGTGTACTATTTCAAATAATTGCTGCTTTGGCCGGTAAGTATACGATAAAATTAGTATAAGTTAAATGTAAACGTTTTAATGTTTTAAATGTAAACGTCTTATAATGTATTGTATATTGATGTACATAAACCGCTGTAAGAAAAATTGATTTTTACACCACTCATATTATCACACATGATCTATTCGCGCTTTGTGGCTTACACCGTGTATTAGTTCATTGGAACTACTTACGAGGTGTAGTTGTCCGGTTAGCGTTCGCCCGCCGTGTCGTATATGGACCACCAGTACCGAGCTGCCGACTCTCGTACCGTACATATTATGATACAGTCGTACCTATGAAAAACAAATTTATTATTATTTATACTTGAGCCAACTTGTTATTAACTCAAATAAATAAAAAATAAAAATGTCTTAGTGCATTCTAAATATAATAATCCGATAAGTTTTGTAAAACAAACAAAAGGCGTGGGAAAAATATAAAACATTTGTTACATGGGTTTTAGCTACTCTTGGAGCAATGACCATGGGCACGATTCTTGGCTGGTCATCCCCAAGTCTCACTATATTACCAGACGCAGTTTCATTTCCGGTCACTCTAGACGATGCAGCATATTACGGTTCTGTTTTTGGAATTGGAGCGTTTTTCGGTTCTATACCAGCTGGACCAATATCAACTTTGATCGGTCGCTGTTACAGCATGATAATCTACGAGCTATTGGTCATCGTAGGCTGGATCATTCTCACCATACCAGTGGCTTTATGGATGTTGATCGGTGGTAGAATACTGCAAGGTATTGGTGTTGGTGGATTATGTGCCATCATACCGGCATACATTGGTGAGATAACAGAACCAAGAATTAGAGGTAAAAATCATCAAAGTACTTATTTATATACAAAAAAGTTATAATAACGATACATAGAGTAATCATATAATGAACTTGAAAGTCATACTTCTCGATTTAAGCACATGCGTATGGTTTCTACAGGTACATTGTCAGCAACATTTCAAATTTTTATTTGCATCGGTATTCTATACTCCTTTGCCCTTGGCTCGGTCACAAAATATGTTGCGTTTAACGTGTTATGCAGTATATGGGCCTTATTTCATATATTGGGAGCAATCGTGATCCCCGAATCTCCATATATTTTGTTGAGTAAAAATAAAGACGATCAGGCCAAGGCGTCAATGAAGAAATTGCGAGACGGAAACGATGATGATATCTCTAAGGAGTTGTCTGGTATAAAGGTTGTACAAAGAAAATGCACACGCGAGATAGTGGTTTTTTTCCTTATGACTCAAACGTTTATTTGGATATTGTTATTATAGAATGAAATAAATAAGCAGATTAATGAAAAAAAAACATTCATGCAAGTTTTGGCGGATAAAGTTAATCGCAAATCTATGTTCATCGGTGTTGGATGTATGTTCTTTCAGCAGACAAGTGGAATTAACATGATCGTTTTCTACATGAGTTATATTTTCGAAGTAACTGAAAGCTCGATAAGCCCTCAAACTGCATCCATAAGTGTCGGAGTGGTTCAAGTTAGCATCGATTTTATGTATTATTATTATTTTATTTTGTATTATGTTATAATAATACATCGTAAGTTGAAAATAATATTGCTAATAATTATTACGCACATTCATGAAAATTAGACCAATTTTTAATACGTATAGTATAAATTAAACGTAATTTACAATTGTATACCCTTTAATTTAAATATAGAAGAGGAGGCAAAAATGTACTTTTGCCCTCCTTGAATAATATCTGAGGGGTCAATTAACTCCTCTACTCCCTTCTAGCTCCAGCGCCACTGCGATTTATTAATAGACTTTACGAACTTATATATTTTATATTATGTTATAGGTAATTATAACATGCATTGCGATGGCAGTAATTGACAAACTCGGACGACGACTATTATTGTTAGTTTCAGCAGTTCTAATGGGCTTAAGTTGTGCTGGTTTAGCATTTTACTTCATAATGATACAAAACAATGCGTCGGCTAAATCGTTTGCGTGGTTACCCTTAACATTTGTTATCCTATACATTTCGGCTTTTGCTGTAGGATTTGGCCCTGTCCCATGGGTAGTCATGGGAGAGATTTTCTCCAATGAAGTATGTTTAGTTTTTATTGAAATATTTTATTAATAATTTTAATGTAAAATATTATGATTTTTAATTTTAATTAATTTTTGTTTAGGTGAAACCTTATGGTACAAGCTTAGCAACTGCTACGAACTGGGGTTTGGTATTTTTAGTAACGTTCTACTCAAATGAAATGACAAAACTGATTGGATTTAATGGTCTTTTCATAATGTACAGTGTATTCTGCATATTAGCCGCTATTTTCGTGTGGATTTTCGTTCCAGAAACAAAAAACAAAACATTTGCTCAGATACAGTTGGAATTAGCCGGAAATTCACCCTCTAGTCCTTAGAGTGACAAAATAAAATGATTACAGAATAACTATTATTTAAATTATTAAATTACAAACAAATAAAATAAAAAATATATTATCTTCGATATAATAAAATTTAAAATGTGTTTTAATTTTGGTCGTGACAAAAATTTTAGAGCTATTTAATGTAATTTAATTTTTTTAAAAGAAACTTTGCATGTCCATTATAATTGATATATAAATAATTTTCAACATAAATGATTATTATATTTACATAGTTTATTGTAGGGTATCGAAAATTTATATTTTCAAACGGAGGCACAAATCAAATAGTTGATGGCATAAATTATAATGTATGATATAAACTGCATAAGTTCAGTTTACACGATTGACCCTAATACATTTACGCTAATAAAAGTTTATAATACATAATATTTTCTCTTATTTAATTGATAAAACATTTAATTAATATTTTTTAGAAAATTTTCAAAATCAATTCTTCGTGATACACATTCTTAATAAAATAGACTATTACTTACTTTTTACCTTAATTACTCTTAAAAAAAAAAAAACAATTTTGAATAAATAATCATTTCTACGGGAATATATCAATTGCGCCGCAAATCGCAAGTAAAGAAAGAAAAAATATGGATGGGAAAAAGGTATACATCAATTGCGTCGATCGATATTCCAATGTTATAAATTGTGTAAGTCAATTGCGCCGATCGATTTTTAAGGCGGCTCTAAACGATTGGATTTATCATGCATTTATAAAAAACTTTTTAATTTTTTTGTCTTGATATCACTTTAAAGTACAAGTTAATTTTGTGAAAGTAAGTAAAGTTATTTGGAACTGTACAACGTAAACTCTCCAAAATTTCCAAAATCTGTTTCCTACAAATCATAGAAAAGAGGCTGACGAATTCATATAATTTTTAAAAATTAAAATTAGATTTATAGAAGTATGTTAATTTTTCACCAACTTATTTATTGTTATTATTCATTGTCGCGAGTGTAAAAAAATATTTTTGAGAGTGCACACGTTGACTTGTGCATACGCGTACGTGTGCATGGAATATGGTCGGTCCCGTTCGCCTGCGTCCGGGTGATAAGAAATCTAATGTTATCGAATTTAAATTTTTTCGAAATTCTAATTTTATATTTTACATAGTATTATTAAATTTAATAAAAGTGTTGATTATAAATACTAGAGATGGAAATTATGACTTACTTTAGTGAATCAATTCTCTCAATTCAATTTACCTAAATGAGTCAATTCATCAATTCATAACTGTTAACTGATAAGTCATATCTTATTTAATCATATCTTAACCAAGTCACGGTTTGAACCTAAATCATAATGAATCGAATCAAAATTATTTAATTTTAAAATAACATGTTTTTCAGCTGGTTTGTAATCACTTATCAATTATCACAGTTATATTATATTTATGATCAATGAACATGATTTGATAAAATCAAACCAAAAACATGATTTGATACATCAAACCCAAAACATGATTTGATACATCAAAATTAAAGTGAGTCACATTGTTTCTATACGCGGCGACCTACGTGAGTGGTGGTAGGAACAACAGTATCACAGTTTTTAAAGATAGTTTAGATAATATATTTATGAAAGTATTAACCGTGCCACAGTACTACACTGAATTTATTGATAAGATGATAAAATCTGATTTGGAATTGGTGACTTGACTGATTCAATTAATTTACAGCTTATAATTTAGTTGTCTCTATTCAGTGTTGGTACTGAATTGCCAAGTCACTGATTTAATGATTTTTTATGTTGGTACTAAATTGCCGAGTCGCTGGTTTGCTTTACACTGATTCCATTCATTAAATTCACTAAAAAGAGTCGACTCACTCATGAACTATACATCTCTAATAAATACTAGTATCAAAGGAAATAGTAAATTATTACCATCAATTATTTTCATATATTAACTCAGGTTTGATGTATGAAAATATCGAAAAAGATGATGAATTCTGGGATAAACGAATGGAGCCACAATTTGAATCAGTTTATATGGTTTAGCTTTTATCCGAAGTTTTAAAAGATAGTCTACAATAAAATTAATAACATAATAATTACATATACTTTCCTTGTATAAAAATTAATTTAATTATTTTAACTATAATTATATTTTTTAAACACATTTTAGTATTTAATTGTTATAATATTCAAGTTGTACAAAATGTAAATTTATAATTACATAGTATAATGATTAATAAGTCTATGATATGTAATATTCATAGGTTTAGGTACACTGTATTTCACTATTGGTTCACTATTGGGTACAAGTATAAACCCGGAATTTTGAAATTCTGTACTGTATGTATTTGGACCGTATAAATCTGGACCCAAAATATTTAGACGGCGAGTCTCTATAAATCTAGAATGTAGAAATCTGGACTGCATAAATCTGAATTATATTTATTTGTTTTATTATTATTATTATAGAATTTACTCCAACGTTTTAAAGGGTTGGGTAGGTAATAAAAAATAATATATATATATATATATATATATATAATCTGTATGGTTCAAAGTGTTGGGCGGTTAACAGGAGAATAGAACAAAGTATGAGTGTCGCGGAAATGAGAATGCTTAGATGGTTGAGTAGAGTGACAAGAGAAGATAGAATAAGGAATGAATACGTGAGAGGTAGTGTTGGTGTAGCGCCAATTGTGGACAAAATGAGAGAAAATAGGCTGAGATGGTTTGGGCATGTGATGAGGCGAGAGGAAACGAATGCAGTAAGAGTGGTTATGAAGATGGACGTTGAAGGGAAAAGAGGAAGAGGAAGACCAAAAAAGAGATGGTTGGAGACTTTGGAGAATGACATGAGGGCTGTCGGTGTGTGCAGAGGAGATGTGATTGACCGAGTAAAGTGGAGGTGTAGGACAAGGGTGGCCGACCCCAAATAGTTAGGAGGAAGGCGAAGTAGAAGAAGAAGAATATATATATAATCCAGATTTGTACATCCGATTATATAGTCCAAATAAATAAGGTCCAGTTTTATACAGTCCAGATTTTAAATTCCAGATTTATATGTGCTCCTACACTATTATTTATGTCTTATTATAGTACTACACTATCCAAACTACTGCTTATATTATAATAATGTTGATTAAAACGGACATACCGTAGAGTTTTGCAAATTAATATAAATGTAAAAATAAAATGTTAATTTTGGTTATTATCGTTCTTCCAGGAATTTGTATTTTAGTTGATGTACAATAAACGCTATAACGGATTATACATACTAATGTTAAGGCGGCTGGAGCACACCGTATTTTTTGTAGTTTAGACCAATAAGCGGAAGATTAGTTTACGTACTTCCTAATGTCCAATTATTGTTTTGAAAATACCTATGATTTCATCATCCCCTTTTCTAGGTTATGTAGGAAACGGAATTTTAATTTTTGTATTCAATAAGTCTTAAAAAAGATGTTAACTTTATTAAAAATGTTGAAAGTATTTTTATTTTTTATACATTCATTCATTTTTAAAACATCAATTTTTTTTCCTACATAACCTACTAAAAAAGTTACCGAATATAGACCTATTTTCAAAATTGAAATCGGGTCATGGGAAGTAACTAAACAAATCTTTTTCTTATAACCATTTTGTACTGATTTTAAAAACGGAAAAATGTCAAAAATTCAATTTCGTGACCTGTGCGTGCGCGTGCTTGTGTGAGACTGTTCTTAGAATTGTAGACAATCTATTACAATACCTATTAGACTAATGATCGATAAGGAACGGATATAGTAATGTTCCTGGAAATAATAGCATTACTCCGGTGTCAACTCTCGTTCAATTATTAATTTTGTATTTGGGTGTTTCATTCGCTCTTCAGTATTCAATCGTTCAGTGTAATACTAAGTGAAGTTGTGTTATTTTTTCAAAAATGGGTAAAGATTGGCATTTTGGTCAAAAATCTCGTCGGAAATTATTCGTCCCAAAGAAGAAACCAACACATAATTTAGCCAATTTGAGCTCTAAAAAATGTAAAATCGTTACAGTCAACTACCAACAAGTAATATGTGATTTATTATTTAATAGTTATTTTCAATTTTTTAATTATATTGATGATTATTTTATAAGGATTCATTAAAGATATAATTTGCTTATTATAATAAGTTATTCTTTTAGAACTCAGCAACTAGCTCAAATGGTACAACGCCAAAAAAAAGTTATATTGAAACTAATATTGATGAAGTTCACCATGTCTATAGTACACCAGGTCCATCTGGTTGTATTAGTGAAAAGTAAGTAACTAGTATTTACATATTAAGTATATCTAATTTCCATGCAAAATCTATATTAAAAAGGCGGTTAAGTCGTGGATGTCGCTCTGCTGTACAGTAGGTTACAAGTGGGTTACTGTATGGATGGAATTAAATTTGAATCCAATGATATAATATCATTGTATACGAAAAACGATTCTGAGCGGAGACGGTTTATCTGTCTAGGATATATTATAGATTATTATTACTTATTAGTTATTATTAATACGGTAGTCAGTAAGTTGAATTAATATTATTTGCATGTTGTCCTGAAATCATCAGCGATATGAAAAAAAAATATTATATGTATACTTTCGTATATTTTTAATTTTGGAACCCATGCACACGGTGCCGTAAGGCACATTTTAAAATATTTAACTGAGTATTAGATATATATATATATATATTACGAGCCTTGTATTACATTTTGAAATCTTAGATATAAAAGGAAAATTTTTTATGAATTTCTAGCATAAAATAATTTACGAATTTTCGTGATTTTTACATAATATGTTGTCAAAATTTGAAATTTAAATGCTTATAAATAAAAATCGTGCCTACGAATTTTTAATATTTTTTAACTGCTATTGTTACGATGTGTTAGAAGCCATGTATTAAATTTTCAAGCTTTTCTACCGAACAAATAAATTTTTATCGATATTTATAGAAAAAAAAACTAAAAAAGTTGAAAAATTAAAATGTCAGTAAACAGCTCAAAACAAATCTAAATATTTTGAAAATTTTATCAAATATATAAAATGCCTATATAAACATTCAGTGAAAATTTCAAGTATCTGCGGTCATTTGTTTTAGAGTTACACCAAAATAAGGAAATCGCTAAAAGTGAAAATCCAATGTTGTAAAAATTTAAATTTCAAATGCTCATAAAAATTTAATTTGAATTTCCGGTGGAATTTTTATTTGTGATAAAGATTGAAAAACTTGTAAGGAATCTTGTATTAAATTTTGAAATCTTAGATTTAAAAATAAAATTTTTTATGAATTTCTAGCTTAAAATAATTCGTGAATTTTCGTGATTTTTACGTATTTTGTCAAAATTCAAACTTTGAATGCTTATTAAAAAAAATTGTGACTATGTATTCCTTTTATTTTGCAACTGCTATTGTAAAAATATGTTAGGAGCCTTGTATTAAATTTTCAAGCTTTTCTGCCTAACAAATAAATTTTTATCGATATTAATTAAAAAAAAACTAATAATAATCGAAAATTTCAAATGCCTTTGAATAGTTCAACTTAAGTCGAAATTTTTTGAAAATTGCATGGTGGATAGAATATACTTATATAAACATTCGGTGAAAATTTCATGTATCTATGGTCGTTCGTTTTAATGTTACATCAAAAACCAAAATCGATTTTGTCGTAAAATGAGTGTGCGTAAAATTTCCCGTTTTTCCCTTAATTAAAAAAATTAACATATTTTCTATAATTCTATACATTTTTTACACTATTATTAGTATTATTGAACGATAGTGTTTAAATAATTATAGGGCTTGTGAACTAAATGGAAGAAGACTTATAGATATACAGTTTTTCATTACGTCTATTCAATCTATTCGACATAAGGGTTTTGATTGTTCATTTCGTGATTTACATTTATTGAATGAAACAAGAAAAGGATTTATAAGTAAATTTGTTTTTAAATGTAATAATTGTGGAATAAATGAAAATATTTATAATGAAGATCCAAAAACAAAAGATTTAAATATTAATATGGCCATGGTGACGGCGATGGTTAATGTTGGTCAAGGTTTTTCGCAAATGGATGAAATTTGCGCTACCCTAAATATGCCGAATATGTGTAATCGTACATATCAAAATGTACATAATGATGTTTACCACCATATGTATGATTTGGCTTGGAATGAGATGAAAGTTGCTGGCAAGGAAGAAGCAAAGTTGGCTATCGAAAAAGGAGAGGTAGATTTACTAGGACGCCCTAAAATAGCTGTAATTACAGATGGTGCTTGGAGCAAAAGATCTTATAAAAGAAACTACAACGCGTCATCGGGAGTAGTAATTATAAATAAGATTTATAGAATTGTCATATTTTTTTAATTAAAAAATATAATTTCAGGCTTGTATTGTAGGTCAAAGAACCAAAAAAATTTTATTCATAGGCATAAGAAACAAATACTGTTGTATTTGTCATAGATTATCAACATTAGGAATCGAAAGTAAAGATCACGTATGCTTTAAAAACTGGAATTCTCCTTCAACAGCAATGGAGGCAGACATTATAGTTGAAGGTTTTAAAAATAGTTTAGATATGCATAATTTAATATACAACCGAATGATTGGTAAGTACTAAATATATACGAGTACATATAATATTATATCTTGTGTCTGATAAATATTATATAGGTATATTATTATGTATGATATAGGAGATGGCGACAGCAATGTCATAAAACGTTTACGTTTGGCAAAACCATATGGTCCTGATGTAGTAATTAAAAAAATAGAATGTTCCAACCATATTTTGAGGAACTACATTAATAAACTTCACGAGCTTTCAAAAAAAAAAAAAAGCAGTAAAGGAGAAAGTGTACCGGGTTGTATGCGTAATTTATTAGTCAGTCGAGTCGAACGACTTCGTGCTGCTGTTATAAAGGCGGTAAAATACAGAAAACAACAAAATAATATTTCATATGAAGATTCTGTTAAAATGCTGAAGAAAGATATTGTTAATAGCCCTAATCATGTATTCGGCGATCATGAGAATTGTAGCGATTATTTTTGCACGAGAAAAAATTTAGGTATAATAATTATAATAATAATAAACATTCATAATTTAAAAATATATATTCATTCTTTTAAATTTAAATATATCTAATGAGTATATTATACTATTTTATTATTTAATAAATTAAATAAATAAAAATAAAAAATTGATCATAATATATAGGTCTGAATATTACTATTATATATATATATATATATATTAGACATTATTATTATACTATATGGATATTATTATAAGTATATACTTATTAGGTACATTTATAAATAATTTCAGGCATTAGTTATCCTTATCACTTTATTTTTTCTAGGTGAAGAAAATTACGTTCCAGATATGAAACGAGTAGGCCTATGGGATGATATAGGTTCGATAAGAAGTGCTTTAACATATCATACAGAAAGCCTTATGTTTAATTTAAATAATAATGCAGCAGAAAGCTATAATTCTATTTTGGCCAAATTTGTTGGAGGTAAACGGGTGAATTTGTGTCTTCGAAGTTCATACGAATTACGATGTAATGCCGCAGTTACTGCTTATAACCTAGGAGCAAATCGTTTATCGTCATTTCACAAACAAGTCGTTAAAAAAAGTCCTGGCTTATTCACAAAAAGGTGAATAAAAAAATTATAACTATACGAATTTAACTAATTTAATATAGTATTATACAATATACATATTATATATTTCCTAAACAGGTACATAAAAAAAAGTATGCGACTATTAGATTCAAAACGGAAACGTAAGTTATTTTCCCCAGTAGCTCAACGGTTGAAACCGAAAATACTAGCTGGTCCCGATGAGAACTATGGTGCAGTTGAACCTGACTTCGTTTCACATCCAGATATTTCATTATCAGAATTAAATGATAAAAAAATACTTTATATAAATACTCTTAAACTTACAAAAGAAGAAATTATTGCCTTAGAGAAGAGTACCAAGAGGCAACATGAGTGTAAAGATTGGCACAGAGAACGTAAAAAGAGGTTTGACATTTATTATAAATTATAGAAATTAGACTTATTATATAGATAGGTACTTACATAAAAGTTTCTTAGCAAAAATTAACACGGTTTTCATAAAAGCAAGTTATTTATTACGTCCAAATTAATTAGTTATCTATAATTTTATAATTTTAAGTTATTTTATGACTGTTTTTTTTTTTAGATTAACAGCATCAGTTTTTGGTAAGATCTGTAAGCTAAGAAAATCAACATCACGAGCCAAAACCATAGAAGCGTTATTATATGGAACATTTCAAGGAAATCTTTCAACAAAATATGGAGTTGAACACGAAGAAGTGGCAAAAGAACAACTATCAAATATTTTGAACGTCAAAATTGAACCATCGGGATTATTTGTAGATAGCGAACAATTCTATTTGGCTGCCTCTCCGGATGGACTTATCGGAGATGATGGATTAGTGGAAATAAAATGTCCTTCTAGTGCCAAAAGTGTATCTCCAAAAGAAGCAATAGAAAAGAAAATAATTAAATGTTGTATATTGAAAAATAATGAATTGCATTTAAAAACAAATGACAATTATTATTATCAAATTCAAGGTGCATTACATATTTCACGTAGAGATTATTGTTATTTTTGCATTTGGACTCCAAAAGGTAAATAACTTTCTAGTTTCTACAAACAACTTTTATTCATTAAATTAATAATTATTTACTCAAATAATAGGTATTTTATTCGAAAAAATATTGAGAGATGACAATTTTTGGATCAAATCTATGGAGCCTCAATTATCATCGTTCTACATGAATAATATGATATTAGAATTAATTGATTCGAGATATGATCGTGGGTTGCCTATCAGGGATGGTTTGTAAATTGTAATATTACTTTTTATACTATTTGTATAAAAAAATAATATAATATAATAATAATTATGAAATTATACATTGATTGTACCATCTTACTGTGAATTTTTGTGACTTGAGAGAGCTGAAAATAGTGAGTATTATAATTAGAAACGCCGCGCGTACCTCATCGACAAAAATCTATTGCTTAAAATGTTTTTAAAATCTAAATACTTTTTTCTGTTTTGTTTTAATTTTTTAATTTATAATTAGTATTATAATATTGAAACATCATTATTAACATTTACAAGTGTACGGTATACCGGTCGGGTATATTAAATACAAAGAGATAAACAAGACGTATAATTATTTATTTTGGTTATTACTTATTAGTTATTATCAAGGTATTTCTAAGAATATCCGCGTATAGCCGATAGGAAGTCGTTAGATAACTACTCGATAATAGCACAGATAATGAATAATAGATTACACACACTAATGTCCATTCACTACTCACACAATGACACCGTTGAAATATACATGTAATATGAACTGCCTAAATATTACTCCTTAAAACATGGTATGCTCCAGCCCCCTTAATTTATTACTCACACATTGACACAGTCCAAATGTTCATGTAGTATAAAATGCCTAAATATTACTCCTTAATACATGATACGCTCCAGCCTCTTTAAGTATATTATATAAACGTGTATAATACTATTTTTATTGATTTACAGAATAGCATTTTTGTAAATGTGGTTAATAATAAACTTACAAATAGGTTTTGCGACTTTTCATTTTGTTAAAACAACGGTTTTTACGTGTTGTAATCTAATATATTTATATCGTATATTTGTATCATACACTGAACAAAATATCCCTGTATTATCAATAAAAATCTAGTTTGATTTAACAATATTTTGATCAATATACAGTCAAAGAAAAACTTTGTTGATTAAGAGATAAAACTTTTATTAATTCAACAAATTAAAATTTTGTTAAATTGACAAAATGGTTTTCTTAAATCTACAACACCATTTTGTATATTTAGTTTGATATTAATGAAATGTTTTTTGTTGATTTGACTAAATTGTTTTTTGAGTTTACAGTATAATTTTGTATTTTTAGTCTGATAATAATGAAATAATTTTTTTGAATTGACAAAATAATTATTTTAAATCTACCAAATATAATATTAAATACATACATTTATAAGTTGTATACAATGGAGGAGTTTAGGAAGAATAAGTATTCAGCAAATGTTTTTTGCAAAAAACAAAACAAAACATTAAATTATTTTTAGTTTATTCATAACACCCAGTATATAATACATTATGCATACAATTAAGATTTTAAGTCATTAATCACTTGTTTAATTAATACATTAAATTTATCATACTTTGTAGTTATCTTAAAAAAAAAAAATTTGTATAAATAACCACACATCACTTGACTCTATTGGATACTCTACATTGAATACGTGAAAAATCTTAAAACATATATCAAAGGCTTTAATGGCTGAAAACATTTTATGCTTAATGTTGTCAAAATATACAAGTATTTGCTTTGGATCAAATAGTGTTCCAATAACTAATATACAAGGCTGGATTGCACCCATCTCAGACATTTTTTGGAGTGTAGATTCCATGTCCATAGAAGTTGGTGTCACAGTTATAAATGAGTTTTGTGAATCTCGTATACTATATTTAGTAAAACCTTTTCTACCATTTTCATCACGAGTAGATTTTTTCGATGAAGGAATGAATACACAGTGTAATAAATACATAATAACCAGTATTTTTGAATCTGAAAAATTAATAATTTGTTATAAAACATTTTTTCATTTTATAATTAATATAGCACACAAATAAATATTAACAAAAACAATTAAAGTATGATATTGCCTAATGATTGGCTACCCTGATATTTGTAGGCAGGTACTAAATAATGTAGTATGTATACAGATAGGAATCATATTGTCGACTAAGGACCATAAAACGAATAAATTTGATCTATTTATTCGGCGTATTTCGCCGGTCGTATCACTATTAATTTTAGCTAGGAAATAAGATAGACCGTATAAGGAAATAAAACGATCAGGAATAAAGATGATGTTTATACATATACATATAAGTAACCTAGTATTATTATTAACAGTAAGAATGAAATCAATATTACTTGAGATATATTACAGGCGTGCAACAAAAGGTAACCAATAAAAGTCTTAAGATTGAGGTTAGTAGTGAGAATGCTTAATCGCTATGATACTATTAAATAATAAAAATGAACAAGTATGAGTAAATAATAATAATACAAAACATACATATAAAAAGTGACCTGACCTTCCTGGAATTAACTGCGACCACAGAAACCGAACGAAGCGGGACAGTGCCGTTGATGATGAGTGCCGAGGATTGAGATTCGCCCGACGGCAGAATTACGGTATGGCAGCGGTGACAAATCAACCGCGGCCGAACGCAAACGAATCAAGGGTATTCATCGGACGGTGATACTCAAACATACGCGGACACGTAGTTGAGCAGTTGAACGAGCTGCACAGTTGGCCGTTGGTAACACGTAATGTCGGCTGGAGACGTTCGGGCTGTGTGTTTGTCACGACGGATGCTGGTAGAACACACCTTGACAGCCACCAGAAAGAACAGACCGAAAAGGCGTGATAACGTGAGTAATCGTCAGTCATTTTCCAACAAGAAAAACCGGTTGCCGACGCGGCGACGCGCTGTCTCATTTGCGCGGACGCGCAAAGGCCGCACTGCACGGTCTAGTCTGTTCCCAACACATATATTAAAAGTCTATTACTGAATTCATCATTTTTTGTTTAATGGAATATTGTAATAATAGAATGCTTATTAAATATTGGTATAATAGTACCTACCTATTGGAAATGAATTGTTAATACATGCTTTTTAGACTTCTTTAAGTATAAACAATTTCTGATTTTAACAGTTCTTTAGTTAGTAAGATTTTAAATAAACTATAATTTAATCTTAAATAGGTACAATGTATATTTTTATACTAACAATCTTACAAACATTACCTGTCGTCAAATCGTTAAGTTTATTATTGAATGTTGTCAAAGTTTGTCTGTTAGCAGGGTCTTTTACTCTCTCTTTAAATACTTCAATGAGTTTATTGCATGATTTTTCAAAAATTAAATTAAAATTTGAGTTGTCAGTGTATAAACTTAAAAAATCAATATCAACCTAGAAATATCAATAAAAAATGTAATAATGATCTCTAACATACTAATACAATCATGTTATTGTTTCAAGATTTTTCAAAATTGTGCTTAGTGAATAATTCAATTTCACAAAAATTTTGCCAGCTATTATAAAAATGAAATAGGATTATAAGTATAAGAAATACATTTATTTGATGCATATTTTGTATTATTATTCTATAATTTTTATTTTTGAATCTTGATGTTAATATGTTATTAACTTTAATGAGTAATATATATAATTTTATATATATATATATATATATTTTTTTAATTATTATTGAACAATTAAGCTATATGCTACAACTTCTTCCAGCACTGGGGTAGCGTGACAAAAAAAATTATTGGATTACTTATAGTATTCATTACTTAAATCCTACAATTATATCCTATAATTATCAAATATAAACATTTCTAGTCATAAGACCGTGTCGATCTTTGGAATAGTATAGTAATGTAACAGTAAATTTAACACATTAACGATTAGCAGTAATGTTTAATATTATTAATAAATAATAATAATAATTAATAACCATCTTTTTTTGTAATTTAGTAATTATAATTTATAACCCTAGCAGAGTAATAATACTAGCAAGTGGTTTAAAAAACATAGGTATTAAATTTAGCTGTATAGTGTATAGATAGTCTTAATCTCATATACCTACTTATAATTTTATAAATAATAAAAAATGATAATATCCACAAATTTAAATTTTGAATTCTTTTTTACTAGAAGTTCCACATAAAGTAAATAGAAATAGAGTAATAATAATAAACACAGACAAACAAATTTTTGTTAATATAATGTAAATAATTAAGTCTTTACAATTTTAATGCATCTGATAAAAGCTGGCTCCTTTGAGATATATTATTTATTACATCTTCATTATTGATATACATTAGAATATCTTTTTCTATGCTCATTATCAAAAAATGTTCCAATTTATTTTGAGACAGACAATTTCTCAATCGATTTAAAATATATTTTAGTTTTGAAAAAGTAGTTACACAGCGTACCTGAGTACAAGAAAGCGTTAAAACATATTTGTAGACTAAAAATAGGTTCCTATAAGCAGTGGTGTGCAAATTATATTTTATTAATACATTGTAACAACATGCAATGCAGTTTTTGCACGCTTCCTGTCCACCAATACTTAAACAGCGATTGTTTGAATAATTTTCTATTTCTTCATTTGCATCGTCTCCGCTATCTTCATCAATATTACCCTCATTAATATTCTCAGAAGTCTTGGCAATATTTTTTATTTTAGGCCATTTACAAATAAAATCTTTAAATTCTGATTGTATTATCCCAGCAGTTATATTATGGTCGAAACGTTTTAATTTATTACTCATTCACTGAAAAGCATTTTCTGGTAGATCTTTATTAAAATATTCAGGAATTGAGTAGGATACATCATTATAGAGCTGACTATGACTTTCAAATCTTTTTTCTAAACTTGTGATAATTTGATCGTAGACAACATTATATACATTAATTTCAAAACAATTGTTAGGAATTGTTGTCTACGATCAAATTATCACAAGTTTAGAAAAAAGATTTGAAAGTCATAGTCAGCTCTATAATAATGTATCCTACTTAATTCCTGAATATTTTAATAAAGATCTACCAGAAAATGCTTTTCAGTGAATGAGTAATAAATTAAAACGTTTCGACCATAATATAACTGCTGGGATAATACAATCAGAATTTAAAGATTTTATTTGTAAATGGCCTAAAATAAAAAATATTGCCAAGACTTCTGAGAATATTAATGAGGGTAATATTGATGAAGATAGCGGAGACGATGCAAATGAAGAAATAGAAAATTATTCAAACAATCGCTGTTTAAGTATTGGTGGACAGGAAGCGTGCAAAAACTGCATTGCATGTTGTTACAATGTATTAAAAAAATATAATTTGCACACCACTGCTTCAATTGTTAAAACATTAGATATCTGCATCAACATTTATCATGTATTTAATATTGAATATCCTATAGAATCATTAAATGTTTGGTTATTTTTTCAACGTTCTTTTTATAACTTAAAATTAAAGTCAGATAAGCCAAATGTTTTGATTAACCAAATTATATCTGAATTAAAATAATTCAATGTTTTACCATGAAAATAAAAATATTTTTACCATTATTAATAAATTTGTGTTTTTTTTTTTTATTAATATTTGACTAAAAAGTTGTGTACAAAATATATAGGCACTTAATATTTAATAATTCATTTTTAAAAAAAAGAAACGGATGGGCCTCGCTCTGCTGTACACTTGGGGGTGAAGTGCGACTCTTCATAGGATAGGTCATTATAATGGATTTGTTAAATTTGAATTCAATGATAGATATCTTTGTATACGAAAAACGATTCTGAACGAAGATGATATGTTTGTCTAGAATATAATACAATGTTATTTATAAATATTGTAATAAGTATATTTATTTTGAAACGAAAAATTTAGAAAAATCGAAAATTTAAATTGTCTATAATTAAGTCAAAATATGTCAAATGACTTTGAAAACTTAACCATGTATAGAAAACGTCAATATAAAGATTTGGTGAAAATTTCAAATTGTTGCAATTTTTGGTTTTTGAGTAAGAGCATTTTAAAAAAAGAACCAGATGGGCCTCGCTCTGCTGTACACTTGGGAGTGAAGTGCGACTCTTCATAGGATAGTTTATTATAATGGATTTGTTAAATTTGAATTCAATGATAGGTATCATTGTATACGAAAAACGATTCTGAACGGAGATGATATGTTTTATTTATAAATATTGTATAAGTATATTTTATTTTTAAACGAAAAATTTAGAAAAACCGAAAATTAAAATGTCTATAAATAAGTCAAAATATGTCAAAATACTTTGAAATCTTAACCATGTATAGAAAATGTCAATATAAAGATTTAATGATAATTTCAAGTTGTTGCGGTTTTTCGTTTTTGAGTTAAGGCATTTAAAAAAAACCGATATAGTTTGTCAGTCTAGAACATTCTACATTATATTATATTTTACATATAATTTTATGTCAATATTCGCTGTTCAAACGCTTATAAAAAAAAATTGTGCCTATGGATTTTAATAATTTTTGAATGACAATAAGAACTACTTCTGTGGAATCTTCTATTTAATTTTCAAGTATTTTGTAGGAGCCAAATTTTTTTTATCACCGATTATAAAAATAAAATGTAAAAAAATCGAATATTTTAAATACCTATAAGTGGCTTAAAAATCAATATAATATTTTGAAAAAATATGACATTAAGGAAACACCAATCTTAACAGCTGGTAGAAATTTAAAAAATCTGCGACTTATACTTTTTGAATTATAACAAATATTAAAAATCGTTCGAGAATAAATCGATATTTTATGCAATTTCGTAAATATTTAAATTTCAAACAGTCATAAAATTTTTTCCTCTAAGTCCGGTAGAAATTTTTTTAAAGATTTTTGAAGAGGTATCCTAGTGTTAAAATTTTGAACCTTAAGTATGAACAGAAAAAATTTTATGAATTTTTATCTACAAAATAACTTGCAAATTTTCGCAATTTTTACATATTTCGTATAAATTGGAACTTTGAGCACTTTTAAAAAAAAATTGTGACTTACGGTTTTAGATTTTTTTTTATCAGTTAAGGAACAACTTATAAGAAACCTTGTATTAAATTTTCAAGATTTTCTGGCCGGCCAAAAAAATTTAATCGTTATTTTAAAAAAAAAAATTAAAAAAATTAAAAATTTCAATTGTCTATAAATAGCTTTATAAAAGTCAAAATACTTTGGAAATTTATTGGTTTATAGAGAACGCTAATCTAAACATTTAGTGAAAATTTCAAGTATTTACATCCATTAGTTTTTGAGTTATAGCAAAATAAAAAATTTGATTTTGTCGAAAACTGGTTTTGCGTAAAAACTCCTGTTTTTCCCTTATTTTTTTAGGGTTTTTCCCGTCGCATTTACAAAAAAATTGAAAATTTTTTACTTTTGATACTTTGATAGTTGGATTTTTGACTAGCCAAAGTACCAACTACATTCACTTTCCTTTCAGAAAAGTTGCTACATAAGCAAATCGAAGCATTTTTACTGCCAAAAAAGGTGTCAGACACAAAAAAAAAAAAAATTAAAAAAAAAAAAAATAAAAAAAACATACATCATTGTAAAACCAATAGATTCCATCACTCCGTTCAGAATCTAAAATGTAATTTGTAAAAACGCGATTTTGCGTAAAATTTCCCGTTTTTTCGTAATTTTTTTATCGTTTTTTGCGATTTTTTTAAAAATTATTGAAAAGTTGGATTTTATATTAGCCAAAGTACCAACTAGATTCACTTTCCTTTCAGAAAAGTTGCTACATAAGGAAATCGAAGCATTTTTACTGCCCCAAATCGTGTCGACAGACACAAAAAAAAAAAAAAAAAAAAACACACATCATTGTAAAATCAATACATTCTTCACTCCGTTCAGAATCTAAAAATTTAAAATTATATCAACTTCTTATTTATTTAATATGCAATAGCTTTATTGCGGCAGTCCCCGAATGCCACTAACTATTTTATTTTTTACTTCATATTTAATTTTTTATATTAGAAGAAACCTAAAGATAAATAATATGAAAAATTAGTGAATTTTATTTTTGCTTAGAGTTTAGCAATATATAATACTCCAGGCTGTATAAATACTTTTTATCATAAGGAAAAAAATGTTTTTTAATAATACTTACATTCTGGAACATTAATATTTTCATTTAAGTCTTGAAGCATTTTTTTACTATTAACATCTTTCACTCGATCATTCAATATTTTCAACAGTTTAGTAAATGATGTATCAAACATGCTTAACATACAGGTTACATTTTTTGGATACAACCGCTTGAAATCAATGTCAATCTTTTTTTTAAAAAAAAAAAAATATAATAAAAATAATATAATTAAAATGGATCAAATCAATAATGTTTTTTTTCTTTTTTGATTAAATGTACACAATGCATTTATTAGGAAATAAATTGTATTGAAGTCATAATTTGGTCCACATTATATTTGCTGTAATTATAAGTTAAACAACTAATCTAAATATTGATTTTTGTGTACCTATAAAATCTATTAGTTATTGTTTACCTATGTCAGGCGTGCCCAACCCGCGGCCCGCGGGCCGGATCCGGCCCGCGAAGGTGTTCCAACCGGCCCGTGACCATTTTATAAAAATTAGAAATTTATATAGATGTAAAAAAAAAAATTATTACTTATAAAAAATGTATTTTATAAAGTTTTTAAGAATATAAAATATATTACAATTTTTAATTTTTTATATATAAAAAAAATGCATGGGATTTTAGAATATTAATAGAAATAAATTAGTGTAATAGACTACAAATAAATAAATAATTAAATATATTTAAGTATAGGTAAACAAAGATATTATTATATCCGATAAAATATGACTAGTCTATATTTGATCGAAATGAACAAAAAAAAAAAACCTGTGAAGCATATAAATATACATTTTTAATGTGGCCCGCGAGTTGAAAAAGGTTGGGCACGCCTGACCTATGTCCTTTAACTTACAAGCTTATAACCAAGTGGTTTTTTATACCGAGGCCATGTTTTTTGTAATTCTGTAGCTGAAAAATCTGTGTCTTTGAAATTATTTAATCTATATCCCGTATTTTTTTTCCATATATTTTCAATTTCTGGTCAAGACAACTCAAAAACAACTTAAAAACAACAACTAAATAATATGCTTGTAATATTTAAATTACTTACTAGATTGTTCAATCTACTGTTTTAAAATTAATTATAACATAGGTAGATGTACTGCATTCTAATGATAGACGAGTGATGAGTTCATAACACAATAAAAGCAAACACTTAAGAATTTATAAACATTTTGTGTTAATATAAATACATTCAAAAACTACAAAAAATATATTGTTAAATTTAAGAAAAATCTTATCACGAATAACAATATTTCCTGTTAACATAACTCTTAGAATATAAAAATAATATTGGTCACTATTTTTAGACACACTAATACGGGTTTTTACATCAGAAGATACTACAGTACGAGGATTGAATTCGAACATTGTATGATTGACAATATTAACAATGATTAACAATATATTTAATATTTTAATAAACGCTATTTATTAATTCAACAAACAGTAGTTTTAAAATCAATACTTTAATTTTTAAAGAAGAACGTGCTTCATGATCATATTGTGATTGTTAAATGAACAATATATTAAATATTTTAATAAACGCTTCTTATTAATTCAACAAACTATTGGTGAAATCAATAATATTATTGTTAAAGAAGTTGAATATTGAAAATTTTTTACTTTTGATACTTTGATAGTTGGATTTTTGACTAGCCAAAGTACCAACTACATTCACTTTCCTTTCAGAAAAGTTGCTACATAAGCAAATCGAAGCATTTTTACTGCTAAAAAAGGTGTCGTCAGACACAAAAATAAAATAAAAAAAAAAAAAAAAAAAAACACACATCATTGTAAAACCAATAGATTCTATCACTCCGTTCAGAATCTAAAATTGGATTTATATTTGTCTTTTTATTATTTTAAATCTAAATATAATTATTAATAAGTTGTTGTTCAGCATTACCTATATGGCAAATTAAATATTTATGTATGTTTAAATTAAAGTGTGACCCATATGTCAAGCCTCCTTTAATATTAAGACAACATTGATTTTACAATATGTTATTATTGTTTTAACAATTCAGTTTTTATGAATTTGATCGGCAGTTGTATACATTTTACAAAACTGATTGTTAATATAAAAATCCCAACATCATTGAAATGCTAATAATTAAGAAGCACATTTGTTGAAGTAATTGGGAAATTTACAAAATTAACAAAACTTTTTGTTAATCTAACATTTTTTTTAAAAATACTATTTAAGAATTTAACAAGCAACTTTGTTGAATTAAGCGGATGATTTAGTAAACTAACAATGTAATATGGACGATATGGTTAAACTATAAATTAACATGATTTTAATTTCCAAAACAATAAACCTCCTTGTTGGCCCTAAGGAGTTTGTTAATTGAATTGATAATTTTATTAATTTTACTGATGTTTTTCGTTCAGTGCAACCATATTGAAATCATGGATCTACGTCTGACTTTAGGCCAAGTACACTCTCAAAAAAATTAATGGGAACACCCCTGGATATAATAATATCTGTAAAAAATATATATAATGATTGTGACGTTTTGCGTGGTTGAAGAGAAGTTCTTAATTTATTATTATTATTACTTTTTTTTAAATATGTATTGAAAGAAAATATTATAAGTCTGGTTATATGTAGTTAATGTTTTCCCATAAAATTTTAGTGTTGAAATTTAATAAAAATATTATTCTAAGTTTTGATTCATGATTTTGATTTTTTCAAATATATAAATTCGATATAAAGTTAGATACTCAGAATACAAAAAAAACACTTTTGGTCTCACTATGTGTTGTAAGTATTTGGTAGTATGCTAAAAGATATTTAGCCGTCGGAGAATTTTCCAAATTACTTCTATAAATTTATATATAATCAATAACTATAATAATACTAAACGAGAACGATGGATAATGGATATAAACTGCGGATCTATAACATACTTTAAATTTTATTGAAAAAACCCGTGGTGTATTTAAATATTGAATGTATCGAAAAATGAATCTTTTCAATGATCATGAAATTCAATGTTAACAGTAACAAATAATCATTAATAAACAAATGAAGCGTATAAAAATCAATACAAATAAAAGCTCATTAAATTCATAACATATGAAATATATTTTTATTTTTTTTCACCACAGAAAATAAAATAAAGGGTACTTTATTACTATATTATTATACTCACTACTGACAGTCGAAAGAGTATTTAGAACTATTTATAATTACAAAAAATTCGAAAAATATACTTTAGTAAGTATAGTTTTTTTATAATTTTAAAAAACTATAATTAATAAAAGTTCCATAATGTCAAATATAATCCTATATCTGTCTGAAAATAAGAGTAATGTTAAGTTTAAATTTTTACTTTTGTAAGGTATAAATATTACTCACATTAATTATCTTTGATTTTGCCTAATAGAGCAATGAAGTTAGATTTGGAAATTTTTTTAGTACTTTTTAACTATTTATGTAAATTAAAGTAATGTTTTCTCCATAACATTTATATTCTATGCGTTCCTAATTTAATTTATACGAGAATATGTTTTTTTATAGTATATAAAGGTTAAATTATTTACTGTAAACATATCTTGGACGTTTCTATAAAGTATCTTTTTTGTTTAGATAATTCGAAATGAGAAAAAACAATAGTAGAACTTTTTATTTTTAAAAATCACTTTGTGGTAGAAAAAAACTTTGTACATTACTAGGGTTACCATATTTGGCTAGGGTCACGTCGGGACGTTCTAAGGATTCTAGAATGGATACCCAATTTTAATTCTCAATTATAATTATTTGCTATAGATCATATATTTGTTTATTTATTTAAGTTACATAAAAAAAGAAAAATATTTATAATTTATTGCAGAGTGCTTGGATGACTGTACCTTTCAGAAGATTTTACTTTTTCATTAGTTCTTTGTTTTCTAAAACATATTTGTAGAACTTTGCGCATCGTATTATATTTAATTTGACACTGCAAAATCAACCCAATAGTTTCTGGGAGCAGTCGATTTCGTTCATTAGTCTACTGAGTCGACACTAACGAAAAAATTCTTATCTATATGTTTAGTTGTACAAGTTTAGAAACAAATTTTTTTTACTCTCGATCGAATATTCGTATGCAATAAAACAAAATTTGCAAAATTTGCAATGCACAGTTTCAATCGGGACATTTTAGTTTTGTATCGGGACGTGAGGACAGAGAGCTCAATAATGGTGATAATTTCGATATATCGGGATAGATGGCAACCCTATACATTACCATTTAGGATAAAAAAATTACCATATGATTTTTTTTAGGTACCTAGATGTTTCAAATTATCCAGTATTGTTTTTGATGTGCGACGGAGAAGTGTTCATGAGTCAATCGCGTAATGTATCAAATCCACGTTTGGCGAATAAATGCTGTAAGTGACGTTCGGACAAAGTTTTAACCATTTCTTGGTAAACTAGATCAACTTGTAATCGTTTTTGGACTGTTTTTATTTCTCGATGTGCGTAGTTTTAAATTATTTAACTCTGAGATACTGGGCGAATATATGTATATATAAACTTGTATTTAAACACGGAAACCGAGTGATTTCTTTCTTTTAATCTATAATTGTACTAACTGTATTGACATTCGTCGGGCACCAATGCATTGTAATATGCAAACCATCAAAGAAAATTCACAACCGATATTATACTGACACGTATGCCTGCGTAGTCATGTTGGAAAATAAAATATTGTTTGAAAATTGTCAAAGGTAAAATGAAAAATCTGTTAAAGTTCTCAAAAAAAAAAATTCAAGAAATTGATTATTTTCTCTTTATACCAATGTGTTCGTAATAATACAACGTTCAAGTTTTGTACCAAATTGTATTTTTTCGAAAGCTAATAGAAGAATAAAAAAAAAACAAACGCCTGCAACACCAGAATTCTAGTGATGTGTAAATACGGACGGGAGTAAAAACGATTGCGATTTAAAGTCCGTATTTTATTTCATACGCGACACTGTTCGCGTTGTCTGAAATCCAAAATGACACACAGACTCGCACCACCCCGAATATGACACATATTAACTACTCGAGCCAGTACGAAATCTTATTGAATGTTATATTATACATTCACATCTAGACGTTTATTTTATTAATTTTACTCGTACAGTCTGAAACAAAAAGTATAAAATTGTGCACCAACATGTACGTGTAAGTGTAGTAATGCAAAATGAGATAGCTGGTATAACATTATAAATAATGATTATGTGATATCGAAAAACTTGTAATGTTTTAAAATCAAGTTTAACTCCGAATACGTAGTTGATATCGTACAAGCTGTACAAGTCGTGCCATAGATGTCAATATACGCGGCGAAGCACCTGTCCGAGTATACGTAATTTTTGATGTTACGATGTATAATGCAGTAGCGTAGTTGGACTTCAATTAAGGGTGTAAGATGTGATTTAAAAATATCACGGGTATAATTACTATATTATTTTATTAGCTATATGTTACAGGCGTTAACTGAGATTAAGACTTCATTAATAAATAATTCCAAGGGGGGCAGCGGCTCCTAAGATTCACATAAGATGGTACACAATTAATTTGTAAGATACCTATGTTGGCGGGTAAAAAATTATTAATTTTTTTATTAGTATAGGTATTTGTTTAAGCTATTTAAGCTGTTCGTCACGATACAATAAAAATAAATTAGAACAAAATAATTTATGTATGAAACATAAACACAACATTTTTATTTTTACGATAGACGTGATACGTTGAACAATAAAAATAAGTCCGGTGCTCACATTAATTATGCTCCAAACTATCATATATTAGTAACTGACGAGTATACGCATGTACCTAATTTCTGTACGGCCACCCGGAGTACAACGGATGTGTATTTCGCTAATTATTCAATTGCTAATAAACATACTTCTCAACACAAAAAGTTGCAAAAACTTTTTTTTAGTTAATATTTTTGTTTATTACAGAGTATATGCATAATAACCAATTATCGTTTACTACAGAAATCTAATAATTTTGTATATAATATTTTTGGGGGGTTCACGTGTTCCAGTGCATCATAGCATGAGACACCACTGCCTCTCCCTCACAGTTACGCCAGTGGTATGGTATATGTATAATCTCTACACTAGTGCCGGATCTAAAGGGGGGAAACAGTGGTGTCGTTTGGGAAAGAGTCAACTCATGCATTTGCGACAGACTAGAGTTTAGCTATTTCAAAGTCGACACATCATCGATTTATAAATGCGTATTTTATAAAGCAATTTGCATATTGTAATGCAGAAAAATGAGACGTGTACTATACCGGTACTAATGCACAAAGCACGAATCATTATATTTTCGGACTGGTTTGACGTCCCCCTACTTCCCTACTTAAACGCCGAAATGAGCCGCCGAGTCGTCAATTTAGTATGAGCATGTCGACTGGCCTTACTCTTATAAAAGCTGAAATTACTTCACTGAGGGCAAGTGGGTACGCTTGTCCCAGGTGCTGTTGGTATAAGGGCGCTTTGAAGCTTACGAAAAATTCAAAAAGTCATGAGCATATCTCGTACATGGGTCTACGTAAGGGCACTGCATTTGTATCAGCAATCGCACGTGTTGAAAACCCGAAAATAAAACATACGGCTCGTGTAGTAGGTAGGTAGTTAGTTATAGGTATATTACGAATGATATAATATTGTTTAGTGCACGATGTGCGTGCATCTGTCTAATTGAGACGCGTAAATTTGCCGAGGGGAAAGGATTGAGTAGTCGCGGCGGCAGCGGCGGCGGCGGTGTAATATTATAATGTGGTATGCGGTAGTATCACGCGCGCGCGCGCGAGACGGGGAAATCCTCTAGAAGGTGTCTACACGCGCGCGAACCACTCATCGAGCAGTCAGTAGTCGGCTGACCGACGGGGACGTTTGTTGCACTGTGGCGTACGTGACGTCCGTTCGGTTTCAATAACGATCGCGCATCCACGTGGGTTCTCGCGTAAATCCAACGGAAACGAACACCACTGCTATCCTCCTACGCGTGCACGTTAATTTTCTCCCGGCTCGTCGGAATCCGCCGATGGACGGAAAAACCCAATCGTGTGTTATAACACATAACAATTCAAACGAACGTCGTAATTATTGAAGGTAAAAATAAACGAACGCTGCGTTTTTAAAATCACGCATCGTCTAAGTTTTTCATTTTTCCATCACTGTTTATTTCCGTAGAACCCGTTTTTCGATTAAATTTCGTGTCTTACCTTATTACTCTCATTCCCGTCCAGCACGGATCATGTCGCGCGCCTAACAAGCTATTTATATTTCGTTCACCGTACTTGGTAAACATTGTCGACCGAGTGATTTTCCGAAGAATTTTAAAACGGTTTTCAATTCAACGAAACGGTGTTTGCCACACTATGACCGCGGCGCCATGATCGCACTTCGGATGAAATTACGCGGACGTGCCGCCAGTGGTATGTCCGAAGGCGGTTGATGGGCCAGCACACATGACATCACTATGATGACGGTCTGAAAAACGTATTTCTCCGGTAATCGTCAATAAACGCAATTGTTTAAATCGTCCTACGAAAGCCCTGCGAATCATAATACGGGTAAGGTAACAATTATAATAAAACGTACCTATTTTCCGTGCTACATTGTACCGCGGAATACTACTGAATTACTACTAGACCGTACGCACATACGCGGAAAAACATTCACGTATTTTACTTTTTTCTTAATCACACCTGTCATATCATGCGTTATGTTTATAATTTATCTGCTTCCAGTTAAACGTTTTGTTGCGTTCGGTTTCTTGCGACTAAATAATTTCTAAATTGTTACGCTATGTCCTACGTGAACGCGGCGAAAAAAATTATCAAACATATAAAAATAGATTAGATTGTCCATCGTACGCGAACGAATTAATTCGCTTGCGTTCGCCGTACGGTTTGAAAATCAAATTGTTTTGTTTTTGGTCGCGCGTTTAAGCGAACAGACGTATTTCGAAGCGGATGTTTAGCGGATGATTAACGTTGTTAACGCTATTAACTTAGTTATTAAATTAGTTAACGTATTAAATTTGTTGTATGGTCCATATGGAACTCCTTATATCCGAGGTACACAAAAGAAATGTTCTCTGGAATAAAAAGTAATATTTTTTATACAGTAAATATTTTAGTGTAGTACTTTCGAATAAAAATAATTGTTTTTGTAAATTCGATGACATTTTTAGATGACTTAGTTTTTAACAAAAAGTTAAGAATGAAAAATATAAAAGAGCTGAACATTAACACATATACCGCACATTACACTTCAAAACACACTGCACTGTCTGAACGTCGAAAAACAAAAAATATCGGAATATTGTCAGCCGCAATAGGTAGGACACGATTGCGAGCGGCGAATGCGGCGAACGCTAATTCGTTCACGTCAGCCGCAAATTCGCGTTCGCCGCGTTCACGTAGGACATAGCGTTACGGTAATAACAATAAGATACGTTTTGAATTGCCCTAACGAAACGCGTCATAAAGTACGTAGGTATACCGCATTAAAACTGCAGTGATACGATACGCATAAAAGTTAAACCGGCCATGTTATAAAGTTTCAAACTATTTACAAAAAAAAAAAAACAACAATAATGAATACTTCAATAGAGATAATAAATATAATAATAATTAAAAAGCTTGTTTTTTTTTAATTATAAATGTTAAAAATTGACATACATGTAATGTATCGCATATAAAAGTGTTTGAATTCATTATATACATGAATAATCAACTATTATTATTAATTGTGAAAATAAACGTCAATGTTTTTATCCATTTAAAATTGTTTGATTCATCAATTTTTTTCTTCTATTTTTCTAATTTATGTAAATTAATGAAAAATATTATTTCACAATAAGTGAAGCTTAATTTTAATTAATGATAATAGGATGTAAATTTGATAAATAAAAATAGGAAAACAATTTTAATGGAACATTTTATATTTTTAAATTTTAAGCAAGTAGGTACCTAAATAATTTCATCATAATCAAAACATATGGCAATACAAATATTTGAGTACCTATATTATGTTATTCGAAAATGTGTTTTCCGTAAATTAGAATACATCGAAAAGTCAATAATTTTCTCGTAGTATTCGGAATATTTAACCAATTAAATATTAAAATTAATCTATGCTGAAATATTATCAGTCAATAAATAGAGTTTCGTTATATATTTTTAGTTTTATATAAATTATCAGTCAAAAAAATTTTAAATTTTCTTTAAAATCTGTTACATATTATTCTTACTTATTTATAATAAAAAAAAGAACCGGATGGGCCTCGCTCTGCTGTACAGTTGGGGGTGGAGTGCACCTCGTTTATAAGATAGGTTATTATTACAATGGATTTGTTAAATTTGAATGCAATGATAGATATCATTGTATACGAATAACAATTCTCATTGTTATTTACAAATATTGTAAAAAGTATATTTTATTTTGAAACTATAAATATATTTTTCAATTAGGATGGGTTGGCAGTTGCATACAGCGATAATTTGTGTGAAACGATCACCGATATTTTTTAGTTACGATAAGTTTAACTTATTAGGTATAAACCTTGTACTAAATTTTCAAGAGTTTTCGGTCAACCAATTAAATTTTATAGATGTTTAAAAACAAAAATTTTACAAAAAATCGAAAATTTAAATTTTCTATAAATAAGTCAAAATATGTCAAAATACTTTGAAAACTTAATCATGTATAGAGAACGCCAATATAAAGATTTGGTGAATATTTCAAGTTGTTGTGATTTTTGGTTTTTGAGTATAGAGCATTTTAAAAAAATGTAATTTGTAAAAACGTGATTTTGCGTAAAATTTCCCGTTTTTTTGTAATTTTTTTATCGTTTTTTTCGATTTTTTGAAAAAGTTGGATTTTTTACTTGCCAAAGTACCATCTATAATATAAAACGTATGTTTTGCTTTTGAAATTCGCTCTTAAAAAATTAAAAATACTTCCTTTTTCAGGTATTAAGTTAGGGTTTTAATTTTTATACATAGTGAAAACATATTCGGTGAAAAAATGATTTATGCATGTTATATAAATAGGGTTGATAATATATGTAAATAGTATAAAATTCCACGAATAATACATATAAGACATTTAAAATTACTAAAACGTAAAATATGTTGCGTTTTTGAAATTCAATCTTAGAAAATTTAAAATACTTCCTATTTTAAATATTAAGATTTTTATTTATGTATTTATATATTTATATGTGTAGTTATTCTAAATTATAAATGTGTTTTTGGTTATAAGTGATTTTATTTTTATACGGTATAAAACATATATAATTATGTGATATATACTATACGTTTTTAACGTTTTATACGTAGGTACGTATAATACGTGTTTTATACCATAACGTATTATACGTTATACCCGTGGTATTCACGAAATGTTTAAATACCAACATTCTTAAAAAAATATTTTAATCATACCATTACCATTTTTTTTTTTCATGATGATTTTATAAGTTGGTTTTAGGATTGAAACATATAATACGGTATAGTATAAAACACGTATTATATGTACGTATAAAACGTAAAAAACGTATAGTATATATCACATAATTATATAAGTTCTATACCGTATAAAAATAAAATCACTTATAGCCAAAAACACATTTATAAATTACAATAACTATAAAAAAGGAAACATAAATTACAAAAAACACAAATAGACAAGTGTAGAACTATTAATTCATTATTAATAATTATCAATATCTTGTTGTGGACGTATTTATAATGTAATTGTAATATTTATAAAATTTTAAATATTTTGGTAACATTTAAATTTTATTTTGTATCAATGAAATAATATAATATATATATATATATATATATATATATATATATATATATATATATATATATTATGTATTATATTCTGTATAAGCGGTAGGACCAGATGGAGTACCTGTAGAGGTGTGGAAAATGTTAAGAGATGTAAGCATTGGGTGGTTGAAAAATCTTTTTAATAAGGTACTGATAGAGGGAAAAATGCCAGAAGATTGGAGAAAGATTTTATTGTACCAATATTTAAAGGAAAAGGAGACATACGAGAATGTGGGAACTATAGAGGAATAAAGCTCATGAGTCATAGTATGAATATCTGGGAAAAGATTATAGAGAAGAGGATAAGAAGTGAGACGTCGATATCAGAAAACCAGTTTGGTTTTATGCCAGGAAAATCGACAATGGAGCCATTATTTTGTGTTAGGCAATTAGTAGAGAAGTACAGAGAAAAGAATAAAAAACTATGCATGGTGTTTATAGATTTAGAAAAGGCGTATGACGGGTTGCCAAGGGAAGTTTTAAGGTGGGCATTAATGAGAAAAAATGTCCCAAAAATGTATGTTAATTTGATCCAGGATATGTATGAAGGGTCGAGTACTAGTGTCAAGAGTCGGTGTGGAGTATCAGAAGGTTTCAGTATAGGAGTAGGTGTGCACCAGGGGTCAGATCTAAGCCCCTACCTGTTCTCAGTGGTTATGGATGAGGTTTCAAAGGAGATACAGGGTGAGATACCATGGTGTATGATGTTTGCGGATGATATAGTTCTGATAGGAGAAAACCTAGAAGTTGTCAATAATAGGTTAAATGAGTGGAGGTTAGCCCTCGAAGAAAAGGGATTGAGAATTAGTAGAAATAAAACTGAGTATATTGAGTATGATTTTGGACAAAGGGACCAAGAAGTTGAAGGAATGAGGAGACAACTGACAATAGATGGTGATGTGATAGGTGAAGTTCAGAGCTTAAAATATTTAGGATCTTTTGTTCAAAAGGACGGGGGCTTTGACATTGATGTAAAACATAGGATTAAGTGCGGGTGGATGAAATGGAGAGAAGCATCGGGCGTGTTATGCGATAAGAGAATTCCAATTAGGCTGAAAGGTAAATTTTATAAAAGTGTAGTGAGACCAACTATGCTGTATGGTTCAGAGTGTTGGGCGGTTAACAGAAGAATAGAACAAAGTATGAGTGTCGCGGAAATGAGAATGCTTAGATGGTTGAGTGGAGTGACAAGAGAAGATAGAATAAGGAATGAATACGTGAGAGGTAGTGTTGGTGTAGCGCCAATTGTGGACAAGATGAGAGAAAATAGGCTGAGATGGTTTGGGCATGTGATGAGGCGAGAGGAAACGAATGCAGTAAGAGTGGTTATGAAGATGGACGTTGAAGGGAAAAGAGGAAGAGGAAGACCAAAAAAGAGATGGTTGGAGACTTTGGAGAATGACATGAGGGCTGTCGGTGTGTGCAGAGGAGATGTGATTGACCGAGTAAAGTGGAGGTGTAGGACAAGGGTGGCCGACCCCAAATAGTTGGGAGGAAGGTGAAGTAGAAGAAGAAGAAGATGTATTATATTCTGTGTCTTTAGCAATTTTTTTAATATTTCCTATTTAGATTAAAATAAATGAGAAAAGAAAATTGCGAACAAAGAGATTTTTTTTGTAACTTATTTAACATATATCATTTTTAACAACCTAATATATTTTTATCATGTATAAAAATAAAAATCTTAATATCTGAAATAGGAAGTATTTTAAATTTTCTAAGAAAGAATTTCAAAAACGAAACATACGTTTTAGTAATTTTATACGTTTTATACGTATTATTTTTTGAAATACGTGCAACATATATTACTTACCCTGTTTATAAAAAATGAATATATAATTTTTACTAGCGATTGTACTTTTACTTTGTATAAAAATTAAAACTTTAACTCAGTATCTTAAAAAGGAAGTATTTTAAATTTTCTTAGAATGAATTTCAAAAACAAAACATACGTTTTAGTCGTTTTATATTTTATACATTTTATACGTGAGATATAATACATATAACGTATAAAACGTTTTATACGTGTATATTACCAACCTTGGTAAATACTATTTCTGTTTTAATTTTTTATATTTTTTCGACTAAATGCTATTCTCGGTTTTTTTTGTTTGTTTTTTATCATTCAAAAGTACAAATATTTTACTTAATTAAATATTTCTCCAACGTTTTAATCGTTTTTCTTATATCTATTGCCTCATTCACAATTCGTTTTAACATTGGTACTTTACTTTTTCACTTAAAATACGATTTGCCGTCTGTGATACTTTACATTATGAGAAAGTAATATAACATTAACATGTGTCATTGTCGTCATAATTATTATAAATTCACTTGTTCATACACTAGTGTAGACTGAGCATACATGTTTTAATATAATATCTCAATACCTGTAATTTTCTCAAAAATATGATCAAAGTTATAATGTTATTTACACATGCTCATAAGATTTTCTTCAATCGAATTTCACGCATAGATGTCTGTAGGTCTGAAGCATAAATTATTAGATTTTTATTTGCCTAGTTCATACAGTCTATATTTCAATAAAGTTTCCTGTCCATTTAAATTGCTCCTATATAATCACGGACGTGTATGTTTAAAGAACAAACAAGTGCATGTACAATGCAGACGTCTATATTTAGTGGTATTTTTTCTCGTAATCAGTTTGTATACTTTTGAAATTATTATTCATAATATGCCATATAATCTTGGACAAACTACTAATGACGGATTGATGTTTAATATATATACATATATATGAAATAATCGTGGCCATATATAATTTATCTGTAGGAATTGTAAGATAATTTTCTCTCGAAGTTATTAGAAGCAGTGTTTCGCCTATTTTCTATAATTTTACAATATAGTTATAATTAGGTTGTACTTTATTTTCAACGTATCGGTTGATCAATATGTGATACGATATAGATTTAAAAAAAAAAAAAAAAAACAAGTTATTATTTATTCTCAAATTATCTTTATAAATTCGTATAGTATATTGTCCAAAATTTTCTTCATCTTTTTTCGTATTTTATTTTCGTACCCATTAATTGTGACCATACTACCATGATATACACAGTATTAAAGCTGGAAGATGCGAAGCAACTCTTGGACAGGATAATATTTATCTTGTACGTAGCTACATAGGTACATGGTTATCCAATTAAAACACATACATTTAGTACCAACAAGTCAAAGATTTTATACAGTTTTTGTCGATAAAATGTTATTTCTTAGTTAGGTACGATTTTATTTTGTTATTATTCTCTCACTTAGCAGCATAATAAAAATAGTCATGTGGCATTGTTATTTCATCAAATGTATGTTCAGTCAACCCTTAAACTTTTCAATTAGGAATCAGCTTTAACCAAGGAGGTTCAATAAACTTTAGTCTCAGTTAAAATCTACGAATAAGTTCGACATTAATTTGTCTTTACTTTATATTTTGCAATTCAAATAAATTCAAAAATAAATTTTAAAGTTATGATAAAAATACCGTTTGAACGAAGTTATATTTTATTGCTTTTGGTGTTTTAGTACGATACTAACACTTTCTAGACACTCACTAAACTGAGATCCTGTTGTTTAAAATAAATGGTCGACAAAATTAAAATTTAAGAAGAAAATCGTTCATTGATTATAATCTAAAGGTGTATGAATCAGAACTCATAAACTATGATTGCAAATAGAGTGGACTGTTGTCTTGGACTAAAGGGATAATAAAATAAATAGACCATTAATACATATTATGTAAAATAAAATAAAATGTGGTTTTGTGAAATAAATTTAGGAAATGATCATGTGGAATGGTAAATAACACATGAACACCTGATGATAAACTAAAAACGCAAATATGTGAAACCGGTAACATTTTGTTATATGAAAAAGAATGCGACAACAGACTACCATAAGTTCAATATATATAAAAAGGAAGTATCGTAATACATGCGAAGCATTAGCAAGAGAGGGCACATAAAGAGGATGAGATAATATATTATTATAATATTGTAATATAATAATGTATATATTATGTATAATATTTATATAAATATATTATTTAAAAGAACTCACGTGTCATAAAAAATAGATAATTCCCATATTGTAATGCTTATTTATAAAGTAAAATATACATGATACCCTGACAATAATGCAGGCAAGATGTAATGTTGAATAACAATAACATAGTCAGATGGCTTTAAATTTATGTTAAAGTAATAAACTTAAAATATTTTCCATTTGTTCGTAAAATTTGGATATTTGGCTCCTCTTAATCAAGATATTATAAAATGTTTTCTATAACTTGGTAGTACTATGATTTTGTATCTATTAGAGTACATTGAATATATTATAAATGTATTTTTTTTACAAATTTCTTACGTAGTTCTACCATCTCAAATATTTAATAGATACTTAATTATATTTTATATATATATATATATATATATATATATATATATATATATATTATACGAATTTGGTTATCAAGTCGTATTTATAAACATAAACAAATACAACAATTTAATATCAAATTCCACTTATTGAAGTTCTGATTAATACATAATAAAGTAATTATACAACTTTAAATATTAATAAGTGTTTGAGTTAAATTGGTTTGAGCCATTTTGGGCATAATTATACTTATTCCGAACTAAAATATTTATTAATAGCTTCTCATTGAGCTATTGTTTCATTGTATGTATTTTTATAGAACGTTCTATTATTAAAATATTACTTTTTAAGTTTAAAAATTAAACACTAAATTTGAAAATTGTATTTACTAAAGAAGTGAAATAGCTTTATATTACTTCTAAACTTTAAATTACATCATTTATAAAAATTCACAGAAGTATAGTTTAAACTCAATTGACTATGATTATTTTTAACCTTGTAAATATTTCATGTTTTAACAAATAGAATATACTCAAACCAGTACAGTTTTTTTGTGATAATTTCTTTTAAAAATAAAATAAATCACTATTATTAAAAATAAAAAAATGGCACAAAAACCAAAACGTGTTCAGTAAAATTTTGATTTTGATATTTAATTTTTAAATAATGAAATAAAAATAAGAAAAGAGAAATTATATTTTATATGTACCTATTTCAAAGCATATAAAAGTATAATATAAAAGCTATAAATAGTTTAGCTGTAATATATACTTATTTCTAGAACTCAAATCTTATTGTTGATGTAGATTATAATTTTCTATCTTGTTAATTAGCATTATATAGAAGTTAAGAATATTTTACACGATGTTTTAAAAGCCAATATAGTATTCTTATTTTCGCGGCAATCTATAAAATTAATATTTAAAAAAAAAATGTTCATATTATTAAATTTAATCATAAATTATTCGAATAGTTAATGGTTGGCAGGCAGCCAGGTGATGTTGTTTTGACGGTTGAAGAAGTCGGTGTGCGAAAAAAAAACTTGTTTTACGAGAATGAATACATTAGAATTCCTTTTACCCAAGAATATTTTAAACTAGTAAAAATGTCGTTTATGAATAATAAAATAAAATGAATTAAAATATTTTTTGTTTACTTCTGACAGTCGACAATCATCATTAGAAACTGACTAATGTTTTTGTCAACGACGAACGACCATAATTATTATAATTAATAAATACGTTACATAATACATTTAAATATTTTTCAATTAAACATACTTCTTTTGTTTTTCGTATAGTAAAATTATTAAAAATAATAATCAAAGCTTGTAATAATTTACGTGCATATTTTACTGGTTAGTGGATGATGAGTATAAATGTTTACTTACACAATTCGTGAGCAGTAAAATACGTATGCTCTGAGTGTTCACTTTTCTGGTCTTAATGAACTGGAAAGCTTTTGGTGTCAAGTCATTGTGATTTTTTTCGAAAATATGCTATATAATAATGAGTATAATTTTCATTCCTTCTGTGGTAGGTTGAAAGCTGAATATTTTTTTAGACATTTTTAGAATTATAGCTGAAATTCAAACGGTTGTACAGTTCATAAATATTTTGTAGGCAGATTTGAATAATTTATCATTTTACTATGACGTAGTAGAATGACAAAAGTTACCAAAATCGTAAAACATTTACAAAAATGTAATATTTATTTATTAACAATATGAATTTAGTAATACTTTAATCAGTGACAAAACTGATCGGTAATTGTTTTTAATCTTTGTAAATTTTAAAACTCGGCTAACCGATGTTTCTAAATGCATACGTTTTGTTTTCAAATGTTGAAAACTATTTCTTGTTCTTGGATGACAAAACATATTTAAGCGTCCTGTTTAATGAGAATATTATTTCTGTACTTTTTAATGGATGATTTCGTAAAATCGTCGATAGCTACTACGTAGATTTGTTGAAAAATTAAATTAGTTTAGAATGTTTGGATTTTACTAGTTTTTAATTGTGTATATTCAATGGTGTTCCAAACACGCAAGTCAGAATTGTATTAATCTGTAAATACTATAAGTATTTATTATTCGTTCTGTTCCGTTAAAACATTTACCTTAATAAACGTCAAAGCTAACAGAGACCTTACTGATTCATGTAGGTGCTCTATGGAATAAGTATAATTATATTAACTAATGAATTATTTAGGATAACCTATTTAAAATTTATGTTGAGAAAAATTTATATCCTATGAAATTTAAATAACTGAAAAATGTTGAACTTAAGGTTTTAAATATTGGCAGATTTTATTTTTATATTCAATTGTATATTTTATATATTCACGTATGTTTAATCTTGCTATTATTTGTACTAAGTTTATTTTCAATTTTATTAGAATATTTATTATGTTAGTGAAATAATACGTTTAGATACAATAATACATTAGAAAGTTTGTTAACCTATCTATAATTCGATATTTTTGAAGTCATGATTTACGATTAATTAACAAAACAGTTAAACTTAAAATACGTTACAAATAAAACATTTTTAAAATATTTTGTTATTTGGACCATGGCGAAAAGACTAAGTGAAAATAGATCCGTAGTTTGATAGTGCCTACGGGATGACAAATGCCAAGTAAATCGCTGCTGATCAATGTTAAGCGTTTTAATAGTCCCACAAAAGAAAACGAAGAATTGAAAAATAAAAATCGTTTCTTCTCGTTCAAAAACTATAAATTCAATATCCGGTACACGGAGCACGTATTTAGCAAATTATATTACGTTTATGAAATTTTATGTAATAGTTAGTGTAAAATGTTTAACTGGCTGTGCCATTGTAACCTCCACGATATTATTTTTTGAATTGATTACAACAAAATAAAGGAAATTAATTTCATTGCAACAAACGGGATTATCGTAAATTTCACGGCTTTCTTGAAATCAATTGCAGAAAAACTGCTATACACGTTCCCTGAAGAAATAATTATTTTATTCCGTAACGGCGAAAAGTATCGATTTAAAACGAAAATAATAAATATTATTACCAACGCTTTTCGGGATACCTAAACACAAAACGTGTACGCGCGCGCATCGCACACAAACAAACGTAACAGAGTAGGTATTCACGATATTGAACATGACACGGTTATTGGGCATGTAGGTATAATAATAAATGTGCACGGTGCGCGCTTGATGATCGAGTCGATTGTTTTCTTCGAAAACTAGAATACTACGAAAAAAGGTACGAATAAACATAATAAAAAAAAATCAAGGAAAATAAGATGTTACTGTACAGTAACTCGACTCTTTCTTCCATCACGCGCGCGCACGTTGCCGACACTCGAATATAATATAATAATATACTGTACATGTGAAATATTATTATGAAGGACAAATGTGCTTTTATAGCAGTGATTGATGCGGTTATCGACATTATCCAGCTAACGATCGTTATCGACGATATAATATTAACGTCGCGCCTATTATTATTATTATTATTATCATTATATCTGTACGTTAATGCTTTTTGGCCTATTGTTGTTTTTGTTTACATGTCCGCTGCTCGAATATCATATCGTACATACATAATATGTGAAGCTTCGGACACGCGCATCCCTGTATCCATAGCAAACGAGCACCGTGTCTGCGCGCACGCACATTATTATTATTATAATAATTGATTTCGGCGGCGAAAACGCGTTTATTGTTTTTAAACGCGTTGATGATAATTCATATGCGAGTTCTCGCGCCCGCGCCCTACGCTTCCAACCGGTCGGCAAACGGTCGCGCGGAGAGGTGGCTCTGCCAATACGATTTTCTCTGCCATTAATGACGTTGTTACATTATTATAAATGTCGCCGGTCTCGGGCAAACCGTATACATACGAGCGCCGCGACCGCGTTTTCTGCGTATGTACGGGCGGTACGAGCGGTTATAGGAATCCGTGCTCATACACACACACACACACACACACACACACGCTCACGGCACTTGACATCCGAATGCTTGTGTATGAGCATACGAGTGTGTTACATGTACCGATGCTCCGGGGTAGTCCTTATGACTGCGTTGTATGTGTGCAGGCACTGTTCTCGTACAAGTACTGCACATTTAGTATGATATTATAGTGTAGTGTCGGCGACTCGCACTCCATTTTAAATGTAATAATTGTTTACAGGTTAGTGTGAATGCATTCCGTGAGTGCGAGCGTGTTCTCGTGTGTGTGTGCTCGCGCGCGTTCACTACACTCGCTTTAGAAAACCTTAGACGGCGACATTGGAGTCTTTTAAAGCAAGGAGGCAAAAAAAAAATCCTTATTGCAGCAACACACAGCTCTTTAAAACCCATCATCGTTTTACCCTTTTTTTCTCCTGGTCGATAAAGCCATATATACTGCCACTCTTTAATCGAGTATCCGACAGCCGGCCTTATTATTATTACTACCCCCGCCAGCCCTTTACCAACAGTGTATATATATATATAAAAAATACATGGAGTGTTAGAGTACTGCTACGTACATGTTTTGGCCGCCGTCGCTGTTGCAGTGCGTAAACGGCTCTATTGTTTTTAGCCAGTCGAATATATAATAACGCGTAAACTTTACTTGGACTGTAAATACAAATAAGTAGGTAACCCTTACCGAATACGCGATCACCCACGGTCAACGGTTATAATGTAAGTTTGTCGTGCGTATCGAAGTCTTCCCGGATGTGATACGCGCGCGGCTGGTGCAGTGTGTACATGGGCTATTCCGAAAATCGTACACATTTATCCTCCGCGGTGTCGGAACGAATACAAAGAAGTTGATTTCATTATATCGTATATACGCGGAGAACCCGAACTCGGCGTTCAAAACAATCGGAAACCTTTTTTACACCCGGTACCTACCCGAAATATTGAATTTGTTTTTCAGACGCGTCCCGCCGATTGTGTTTAGTCGAATATTTTCCGATGGTGGCGGAGATGTTTTCTGATTTTCAATCTCTCGTCAGAATTGTCTCTTCTAAAGTATCCTAAGTATTTCATACCGAGTGTTTTCCAAGTATAATGTGTACATCTACGATTTATATGCCTATTGACTTCTTTCAAGCATAAAATACCGGTACTTCATATACATTGATAAACCTGTGTATGCACTACTTATGTTTTTTATATTGTATCTTTAAGTATTTTATGATGAATAAATCTTGGTTAGGTAATATAATAAATTATTATGTGCCATAGAATGTTTGACAGTTTATATTATAATTTGACTTACGATTTTGAAAAGTTTGAAAATAAATAATATAATCCTTACAGCACAAAGTTAATCCAGATCTGCATCTTTTATTGAAAAAATAATAAATAATAGTAATAATAAAATAGATAATCTAAAATTCCATTCAAGGACCTCAATTATTGATTTTAATAAAATTTTTTTGACACTCACGTATTATTTAAAAACAAATCTTATACTTACGTAAATCGATAATATTCCTTTTGAAATTTAAGAAATATTCTTTTGAATATCGGAATAAAGTAATTTATAAGACCTTTGTTGGTAGTTTATTTTAGAATGTACTAATTTTTAAATTTGTACAGTCTATAGTACAAAGCGGTACTCTAGCGGTCACCAAATAACGGCTTCGTGGAAAAATGTTATCCGGCTGCAGACAAAGAAAAAAATAAAATACATTGGTTTTTTAACGACAGAAGCAGATATTATATTTGTTGTCAAGTATGTCTTAAAGTTTGAATGGGTTATTAGTTTCTGATTATTTTGATGACTCTGCATAGGTGGATATTTGGTCACATCCGTGAGGGGGGCTTAACATTTTTGTCTTATCCATAAGCCATTAGCGAAAACAGACATTTTTAGTAGCTTCCTCCTACTAACTAGTGGCTACTCTTACTTAATTCTAGCTGAGGCACTAAGTATATATGGGTAATAGGAACATAACAATTTAAATATTGAATAGCTACTAAATTTATTTTTATTTTTATTGTATAAATCTATTGTTTTGTGCAAGTATTTTAATAATCATTTAATAATCAATAGATTTATATATTTATTTTTCAATGTATAATATTTATAACCTTGATCTTTCCTGTAGTATAGAAGTTCGAAGCCTAGTTTTTATTTTAGGTATGGCCAAAAAACTACTTTCATAATTAGAGGAATTTATAAGTATTGTTAAAGCGGGGAATAGTAAGTTCCTACACGAGAGTAGCAGGTAAACAATTACATATGTTAGTTCCTACACGGGCATATGTAAGTTCCTACAGGGTAAAAACCAGGTACCTATGTTAGTTCCTACACGGCGGAAAAAGGTACATATGTAAGTGTACCTATGTGTGTATATATGTGTAAATATGTATATACGAATAAATATATGATGATTATAATATATTATATAATACAAATCGCATAACACATTTTCACAAATAAGCATATAATAATTAGATTTGTTATTGAAACTTTATACGCTGGTATAGCTATTTAATATAGGTAACTACATTCAAATATACTTATAAATAATACTTATAAATGTATATACGAAATCATTGGAAAATACGACAAGCTACAAGCTGATAATATTATCCCCTATACCGACTCGACATAAGGAAAAAGATAAAATATCTTATTATCTATATTTTTGACATACAAAATATTTATGACTTTTCATCATCGATAAAAATGATACAGAACTTAATTTTGATTTGATAATCTTAAAATTAGTTATAAGTCTTATAACTATACACAGTAAAATGTACATTTAGTTATTTCTCTTAAAAGTTTTGTTAGTATTGTTCGAAACATCTGAGTGTCCGTACATATCCGTTTATACTAATCATATACAGTTATACAAATTCACAATGAGCGAGAATGTATCATTCATGTTGAGTGAAAAAGGCAAACAACTACTAGTTTTGAATAATTTTAAATTTTTTAAGCATCATACATCTAAAAAAAATGAAATTACGTGGCGTTGTGTAATAAATAAGTGTAGTGCAAAAGTTTATACTTTGGGTCAAAATGCCCAATTAATTAATACAGATAAATCGTGTTTTGATCACCGCCATGCAAGTGATAGCACTTTAAATCGGCAACAAATAAGCAATGCTTGCAAAAGAAAAGCTGTAGACTCTATAGTTGAAAAACCGTCAAAAATAATACGAAAAGAAGTATCAAATTATGCTAACGAAGGAAATTTGATTGCACCCGACTTAAAACTCATAGCAAGGAATATTCATAATGCAAGGATGCATTGTTTCCCCAAACTGCCAACATCAAGAAAAGAAGTTCACGAAATATTAAGTTTATTAGACATAAAAACAAATAGAGGTGAGTTATTTTTATATGAAAATGATGCGCTAAATGAAATAGTTATTTTTTCATGTAAAACAAATATAGATTTGTTAAAAGAATTAGATGTTTTATATATGGATGGTACTTTTAACTATAGTGATAAATATTATACGTGATTAACTATACACGATTCATGGCATTAAAAATGGAGTGTACATTCCGTTAATGATTTGTTTATTGCCAAATAAAGAAAAAAAGACTTACATTGCATTATTGAAAACAATAAAAATAGCTGGAGTAATACCTAAAAAAATTATTTTAGATATTGAAATAGCAATGTTTTGTCAAGCAGTTTTTGAAATTTTTCCAGAAACAGAGGTGTTTGGATGTCGTTTTCATTTGGGCCAAGCTTGGTACCGCAAAATTCACAATTTAATTCTGCAAATGACGATGTAGGAAAATGGTTAGTACATATTTTTGGACTTCCTTTTCTCAATCCAGAGGAAGTGGCAGAATGTTTACAGAATATTTTATGGCAGACAAACCTGAAAATGCAGCTATAACCGAATTTTGTGATTATTTGGTAGACAATTATATATCAAATGAATCAATCTTTCCTCCGAAAATGTGGGCGCGGCAATGTTCTGATAGAGTCCATACGACAAACGCTTGTGAAAGTTTTCATTCAGATTTTAACTCTAATTTTTATCACCAACATCCAAATATTTTTAAAATTATTGAAATTCTCAAACTTTTTCAAGTAAATACGTATATAAAAATAAGAACTACAATTAATAACCCAAAACCAAAAATCAGTAAAAAATACGCCGAAAAAGAAGATTTTATAAATGAAAACATTTCAGATTATAAAACAAGCAAAATAAATAAATACGATTATGTTAAATTATTAAGTTATAGAAATAAACCTCATAAAATATAAGTTTTCATTTTTATTATATTTTTTACTCTTAATATTATATTATATTCATTTATGAAAAATTAAAATGCATTATACGATTTTTATTATATTTTTTCCACAGTGTAGGAACTAACATACGTAACTAACATACTAACCTGGATATTACCGTGTAGGAACTTACATGCGTATCTTTTTCCGCCATGTAGGAACTAACATAGGTACCTGGTTTTTACCGTGTAGGAACTTACATACGTACCTTTTTCCGCCGTGTAGGAACTAACGTGTGTATTTTTTTTACCTGCTACTCTCGTGTAGGAACTTACATTCGCCCGTTAAAGCAACTTGAAATAGCTTATATAAATTTGTTAAATTTGTTAAAATCTTCTTCACATAATTTATAGTTATATATTTTCTCATAATTTGACTGCAATATACAATTCTTTGCCACTTCTATTTATGATTGCAATACCTCTTTAGATACATTCATCAAATCCTGAAAAATATACAAAATACAGGTTTACTTTTAATAAAATTAGAAAACTAGAGCATAAGTAATAAGTATAAATTAATTTTCAGAAACCGATATGATACTTACTTTATGATGATCTACAAAAAAAAAAAAAAAAGACTTTCCTCAAAGTTTAGTTGAATAAATTGATCAATAGCTGTAGCTGTAGCCATTTGCAGGCTTTCTGTGGAAAATCGTTTTCTAGATTAATCAAAATAGCATCAATTACAGGAAATAAAGAATTTTTTCTAAAATAATTTTCAATGGTTTCAATGGTATCATTAATATTTTGTTCAACATTTGTGGTTGCATTATCAACATTTTTAAAATTGTTTGGCTCTTGTCTTTTTCTTTTGCATTCTAGTTAAGTAAATATTTACTTAAAATTAAAAATTATAAATAAATATAATATGTTTATTAAGTTTTACCTTTAGATGGCGTTTGTATTGATACTTTATTGTATTGTCTTTAGCAAAGATTTATACTTCATATCAAAGCTTAGAAAAATACTCTGTTGTTTTAGAATTTTTAAAAGTCATCATCACACCTTGAATAATATTTTTAGATTCCACAGTTTAGATTTGCAGTTTTTTCTTGAAGTTTGTTAGCAACAATATTAATATTAATTTATACTTAAGTAAGATAAATAAACTTAAAATCGTCCACTTTATAAATTTGTTGATATAACTAAAACAAATATATTGAACTTAAAATACTTTTAATCATTAATTATTACTTTTTATATTGTACCAATTACTCCTCAATCATCTTCATTTTTAATTTTTTTTTTCTAAAACTTGAATAATTGCTTTATCAGACTGTATATTTCGTTAACGGCAATTCCATCTAGTGTCACTGAGTCTTATCATTGACGTATGTTCTATTCCTAGTTTAGTTTGAATATCAATAAATTTTTGATTTTTTGGCGGACTAGAAAAATGTAGGTACAGGGATTCTAAAGTGTTAAACACATGTCTTGTTTCTTAATATTAATATGATTAATAAATAAAATCATAATAATCATCTAAGATGTATAAAAATATTCATTACCTTTACATATTTACACATATCAATTGCAATAAGGTTCATTTTATGAGCCATACAGTGGGTATAAATAGTGTACGGATATTGACTTTTTATTGTATTTTGTAGTCCGTTAAATTTCCCAGGCATAACATTTGCACCGTCATATTACTGAGCAACTATTTGTGGTTTAAAACTAAGTTTAGAATTTTTCAGATTCCATAATATGTATTGATATAAACTTTCAGCATCTTGATTCTTAGAACGATCTATAAAACCAAGAAATCTCACATCATCTAGATTTTTAATATACCTTACACATAATGTCATTTGCTCTTGTTTGTAACACCTATAAATTAAATTAATAAAAATTAAAAAAGAAGTTCATGTATAAAACATAATTTATATTTTACCTTGTTTTATCACACATAATTCAAAACACCTCAACGTTTTGAATGTCTTTCACAACATCTGCACATATATTTATAAGTTCATCTTAAATTATATGGCTTGAGTAATTGTATTTAAGATAAAATTTTTTTCCAAATTCCTCATTACTTTATGTTAACAATTTACATAGTGCTTAAAAGTTTCTTAAAAAAAATATATTATTTTTACAAATAATTATCATGATTAAATATAATTATGTCGATAGATATATTTGGATATTTTGTTTAAATCCGAGCTTTAGTTATTTTTTTTTAGTTATATGTTTAGTACCTTGATTTGAATCTTTTGTCTTGTTATGTTCCCTAAATCCAATTCTTAAAAAAATTATAAATAAAACAATATCAACTAATATTAGATTCTGAACGGAGTGTTGGAATCTATTGGTTTTACAATGATATGTGTGTTTTTTTAGATTCTGAACGGAATGATGGAATCTATTGGTTTTACAATGATGTGTGTTTTTTTTTTATTTTTTTTTTTTATTTTTGTGTCTGACGACACCTTTTTTGGCAGTAAAAATGCTTCGATTTGCTTATGTAGCAACTTTTCTGAAAGGAAAATGAATCTTGTTGTTACTTAGAAGGGTCAAAAGTAAAAAATTTTCAATATTTTTTAAATGCGACGAGAAAACCCCTAAAAAAATAAGGGAAAAACGGTAGTTTTTACGCAAAACCAGTTTTCGACAAAATCAAATTTTTATTTTACTATAACTCAAAAACTAATTGATGTAAATACTTGAAATTTTCACCAAATATTAAGATTAGCGTTCTCTCTACACCGTTAAATTTTCAAAGTATTTTGACTTTTATTGAGCTATTTATAGACAATTGAAATTTTCAATTTTTTTAAGTATTTTTTTTTTAAAATAACGATAAAATTTTTTTGGCTGCCCAGAAAATCTTGAAAATTTAATACAAGGTTTCTTATAAGTCGTTCCTTAACTGATAAAAAGAAATCTAAAATCATAAGTCACAATTTTTTTTTAAAAGTGCTCAAAGTTCCAATTTATACGAAATATGTAAAAATTGCGAAAATTTGCAAGTTATTTTGTAGATAAAAATTCATAAAATTTTTTCTGTTCATACTTAAGGTTCAAAATTTTAACACTAGGTTATCTATAAGCTACTCTTCAAAAATCTTTCCCGTTTTTCCCTTATTTTTTTAGGGTTTTTCCTGTCGCATTTAAAAAATATTGAAATTTTTTACTTTTGACCCCCCAAAGTACCAACTAGATCCACTTTCCTTTCAGAAAAGTTGCTACATTAGGAAATCGAAGCATTTTTACTTCCCCAAATCGTGTTGACAGACACATAAATAAAAAAAAATAAAAAAAAACACACATCATTGTAAAATCAATACATTCTTCACTCCGTTCAGAATCTAAAATGGAATCTTTTGATATATTCTAACCATTCATATGTTATGTAATGATTATGATTGAAAGCGCGATTTTGTGTACCAAATTTAGTTAGTGGATATGACTGCAATATATTTAATTTAAATATAATATAATAACTTAAAACATGTTTAGTACATGTGTACTTACTGTTAAAATTGGTCACACAGGGCTTGTTATTAAAGTTCAAAAGTTGGAAATAACATTTTTATCTACAATATTTTCAATACTTTTTTTGTGTAGTTATATCAATGTCAAAACCAATATTTAATTCTTCATTTTTAGATTCTAGTGTTGTTGTTGACGAGGAATCAGTTAGTTTATAATTTAAAATTAATTGATTAATTCACACAAATACTCAATACACATTAATAATATAAAATTATATTGTTTATTTATTTAGCACTTGTCACTTACGGAAAACTATGCGTAGGTATTAAAAATAAAATCAAAAAATTAAAAAAAAATTAAATAGATGATCACCGTACACACTCCAAAAATGTAATCAGACACTATTGCTGAGGTGGTCTGCAGCTTGCGTATTTATAACTTTAATGGTATCGCGAACAAGTTTTAGAATAATCGTGATTATCAATATATACCTACAAAATATGATTTTCCCTACAACGATAAGCCATGAATATTCCAGACCATTCACGTATCCCAACAAAATAGAATAAAAATTATAAATAAAAATTATTGAAAAACACAATTTTTCATTTTGACGTTAGGTGTGGTCTGATTACGTTCTGGGGGGGGGGGCTTAAGCCCTCCAAATCCCCACCGATATCCGCCTATGTTACTCTGATTATTCAGATTAGAACAATTCCCGTTGTATTACGTTATTACTTCATATTAAAATATTTATACTTTTCTTTTTCTTTTATTTTTAAATGATTATATTCAAACTATTGAATTTTAAAACACATAGTTATTGCATGAGTAGACGGAATTATATTATTTTATATACCGGACTGCTCAAGTGTCTTTTTTCTCAGTTTATTTGATTTACCATCAAACATAATAATTTTTTAATGTTTTCAATATTATGAGACTTGCCAATTTTTTTTTTTTTTAATTTTAATATGTTAAAAATATTTGCTTTAAATTTTGATGGCCCCCGAAAATTTTCAATATTCCCAATATGACCTTCCAAAAATATTAATTGGTGATCTTTGGTCTATAGTATAGTTATCTCCAAGCTTAACGATTGCGTCCAAAAGACCAAAACCCATTATTTATCACGCAGCTCGCTCTTATTGATTTAGTTGCAAACTTGTAATTAAAAATAAATCTCACAATAAATTAAAACTACTGCATCATGGTTACATTTTGTAACTTATTAAAGTAAACATTCAATAATCCTACACGTTATTTGAACATGTACAGTACAGTGACATCGGTAATATACATATTTTATACTCATTGAGTAATAGTGTTTTTATAGAACTATAATAATTATTAGATAATACCAAATTATACAAATATTTACAACTATTAATGTTTATTTATTAGCGTCTTAAAGAATCATTCTAAAATTAATTAAAAAAATTTACTTACACAAGTTATATACGAAATTGTACAGTATTTAACATTATACGTATTATGACGACTTTTCATAAGTATTTGTATTTCGCTGTACATTAATTAAAAAAATACATAAATGATAAGTACATTTAAATATTTATATAAATATTATAATATTTAATTAAATATGTATTCATGTATACATTATATATATACACTATATGCGTACACTGGTACGTGCATGAAGCACAAGTCTTAATTGATGTTAAGTTATATAAACGTGTTATTTGTTTTTTAAATAATGATAACAGAGGAGTGGGTTTGGTTATTTGTCAACTAATTTGTTAACTATCATCAGTTTACCTATATCAATTGGTATTATGCCAATTTTAACAAAGTAGTGGAAATTTTATAATTATTAAGCTTTAAAATTAAAATAAAGAATTACATGATATTTATTACAAACTCAAATGTTGTAGAGTATTTACCAATCTAATAAAATTCCGTTTGTAATAACAATTATCTGCTTTTATGACAAATGTAAATGTCCTTGAATTTTAAGAAATATGAAATACACGCGGACACGGATTATTGGAAAGTAAGATAAAAAAAGTTTATTTTAATCAGAATGACTTGGAACCGATTTATCACTTGTCAGATGTTAATCAACCGTAATCCATTAAAACAGGATTCACACTGAAATCCGTACTCTAGTCGTTTCTGTCGGTTTCAATATTTTAAGTATTCATTATTTAGGCCGGTATACGATTAGTATTTAGAAAATAAAAAGAATATGAGATTGATCACGAAGTATTGCAGATAAATCATTTCCGAGCGGTAACCGGTACATCATTAAGGTCCGTCTATAAACGTTTTAATATAGTAGTCTTCTTAAATTTATGTTGCAGACAATGTCATTGGGTTCCGTCATCATATTGACTGTAATTTGGTTAGCGATATTTAAGATATTGACCTGCGAATCACTCTACAACAATGGAAATCACCGTGGTCGTCATAAATATAAGCGGCGACATTTATTTTCCGGCGAAAATAATCGCCATGTGCGTCTTCATCAAGACAACTTGCCACTGGAACAAGATCCGTCATTGTTAATGTTGGACGAGGATAATGAAGACGTCACTGTCGATGCTTCTTTTGAATTGGACAAGCCACGTAAGTATTTTAATAAAGTATTTATTTTTTATTTTTTAATAATTCTCTTAAATGTTTTCGGATAGATTCTTTGGATTAATGTTTGCTTATAATTTGATTGAAAAATTATAATTGATCAAAAAATAATTTTAACACTGCCGGTTCTTTTAGTATATTAAATACTGTGCTAAATGACGTACACACTAGTGGAATATTAAATATTATACAAAATGACGTACGAGTCATAATTATAAGGCTCATTTTTCAAACTTAATTAACTATCAATTAACATTTCAATTTATGCTACCTACTACTTGTACATTATATTAAAATCCATGAAGTTCATCTATTTTATAAAAATACGGGTTTTTAAATATTTTATGCGTGACCGATGCGAGTGCTGGTATTTTACTAAGTCACAGTGGACAGGTTTATAGTAATTTTAATTTTCAATAAAATAAATCATAAAGTTCGAACAAACAATTCAGGACGGAACTGCTATGCCTATTGCCCATATAAGCAATATAATAAATTATCAGTAAATACAACAACACAACAGTTCGCATATTAAAACTATTTCAATAAATAACTGTTTTTATATAAGTGAATAATATTAATAAAGGAAAAATGATCGAGAAAATTCAATAGAGATAGGATTTGGCTACGTTTGGAAATCAGCAAATTGAGTATTGTATATCTTTCTAATAAGCTCCTATGTGATACTTATATAATACTTTATTTACTTTTATAAACCATTTTATTGCGATAACCCCTATTATTTTAGTTTAAAGAACATAAACCTTTAAATTGTTTTAATTCTGTTTAAGTTCTTAATAGTTTTAATAAAAAAATGTCCATCATTGTTTTTGTTGTTTTGGTTGACAAATCTGCAGAACAGCATTATTACAATGAATGATGAATCTTTAAATACTTAGAAGAATGGGTTATTTAGAGGGGTTTGGAGAGGAACTAAATATAAAACATTTCTAGTAATTTTTAAACTTCGAATAAAATCATGAATACTATAATGTATCTAATAATTTAATGTTTGTACTAGTAACATTTAATGGTAAATACTTTAAGGTAAGCACTAAAAATAAAATTAATAATACATATTGTGTATTTTTATTGAAAATTGTAAAAGAAAAACATAAATAATTAAAGCAAAGTGTTACATTATTTTTAGTGTTCTAGTATATTGATGATGAATACTATTCATAAAAGTTGTGAGTTATATAGTTTGTGATGGTCAATTAAGAATATTGAAAACATTTATTTTATCTATAATGTTTAATCAATTAAAATTAAATTAAATTTTGGAATATTCTTTAAAAATCATTTTTTTAATATGTATTTACATTTAAAAATCTTTCAAACTTAATATATACCCATTACTCAAAACTGTCTATATAACTCATGGGCACTGTAAAGCGCTTTCGGTTTCTCTATCACTTCTGCACGTGTCAAATCCTAAAAAAATACCGTTTTAAGCTTGGTTCAAGATGTTATTATTGTCTTTGTTATAAACAATTTCTCATTCGATTTTTAAATGTATATTACAAAGATGTATACGAACAAAATGTGTACAATTCATTTTAACATTTTAAGTTTGTATTTTTCCTTTTTTATATACAAGCACCGTTTACTTTTGCTTCTGGGTTGCATGTGGGTTACATATTTATGTACGTTTTAAATATAATTACGTTATAAATTTGATTTTTTATAGTAATTAGATTTTTACATTACTTTGAACTTTCGACCTACATACGTACTTTAATGACATTTCTCCTAAAAGATCTCTTATCACATTAGTCAATGATTTTTTTGCGGTTTAAATGTGTCTGTTTCTACCATATATACTTTTGAAGCATCCGTTTAAGTCGTATGCAAGTTGTCACTAAGGTAACGAAAACTATTTCAAGACATATTTTGTCTTTAAAACAAGTTTTTTTTTCTCTATTTCATGTAGTTAAGTTAATCAAAATTATTGTATTCTTCGTCTTCTATGTAAATCCATTGACGTTTATGCATTTTGTTGGCCATTGGTGTACTTAATATTTACTGGATGCTACTATTCTAGGGTATGATAAGTGTTGGTTCGCACTATTAAGTAGTCGCTTAATCTAAATCTTTAGTTGAATCCACTTCGTCGTAGAAAGGTTTAGATTTTTCTAAGAAGCTAGAAGTAGATTGAATAATTAAATAACTAGGTATTATTATTTCGGAACCCATCGTGTAATATTCTGGAAAATACAAACTATAGTAATTACCTAATTGTATTTATTTAAAAAAATAATATTTTAAATACGTTATAAACATGGGGCTATGAAAATTAAAATAGCATAAAATAAAGTCTTTATAAAATAAATTGTAAATAATAATTACTTATCTGAATTTGAGTATCAATAACATTTTTTTATGTCTGTATGAGAAAAATATCCTATTTTATGTTATTAAATATGAACACGATAAACAGCACTTTTCCTTCTTGTTAATGAATATCTCTGTTTTTTTTTCAATCTAAATACTTTTTCGTATTTCTATAGAACTATTTAAGTCAATAATGATAACTGTTTAGTTTAAATCTTAATTATTGAAAATTAAAATTTTAGAATTTGTTATGTAGTTAGTACATTTTATTTTTAAAATTTTATTAATTTAAATTATTTACCTATAAAAATATACTATGGACACATTATAAATTAACTTAAATTAAATGACACAGTCAAGCGTTGTATCTTTAAATTATGTTCAATTTTTTTTTACTTGAAAATATGTACTTAAATAAATATGAGATCGATTCACTTTAGAATTAAAAGTATTAATGTTACAATTTGTTTAAAAATGTAAATTTTTTATGTATTCAAGTGATTTCGTAGAAAAGCAAATCAGTTTTTGTTGCAAAATATTAAAAAAAATTGAATTGATGATTAAAAATGGTATAATATGTACATAAAAGTAAAAATAAAAGAAATACAAAATAAATTATACATGTATGATTATATTTTCAATTTTCACAAAAAAATGTGAGCCCCTATAAATCTATAGTCCTAACAATATTACGTTTATCTATCTTTGAACAAGAATAAAATTATTATTTCCAGTTAAAATAATGTTTAATCATACTACATACATAACTTGTCAATATTAGCATTAGTCCGTTATCAATTTGTTAGTATTTATAGTTTATTAAATATATATAGTTACTCGTGTTTGTGTACGATTGCACATAAGACCAAGAATTATCACAGTATATACGCATACATTGTAATACATTTATAGAAAATGATTTACCTTCATTAATGTCATAAACTGTACTTCGAATTATTTCTCTAGGGTACAAAGTTGTTTCTGATAAACCCTATTTTATAACTTGCAACTTTTAAGTGGTACCGGTGAGCAAAAACTTAAATCAATTTTCATTTAAGTACATAATTTATCTTCCTTTAATGTTATTTTTCTACCAGATTATGTGAATAATATTTAAACTGCATATTCATTTATACAAACTATATAATAGTACTGAGAACCATATACCTATATTATGAATACATTTAAGACATTTAGTATAACTAGAATCCTTTTCTACTTTTAAAATAATATACGAAAATAATGCATTTTCAAGGTAAAAGCATGAACGAAAAATAAAGAAATTATCAAAATTAAGTATAATAACTATTTAATCCTTTGCATATTTGATATATTTTCCAGAAATATGTCAAATTTATGATTTTTCTTTAATTAATATCCAAGAAAAAAGTGTTTAATGGTTCATTTTTTTAGCCAAAATGTTTTTAAAAAATAAACATTTAAAAGTGCACGTATGCCAATACAAAATAAAATAGTCAAAGTAAAGCAACATAAAATAGAGTACAATTTCGGAAAGAATTTCTTGTTTTATGACATTATCTGTCATCTAGAATGTCATATTTTCTTAAATCTTAATTTTATTTGAAACTTGAATTTTTTATTTAATAAAAATAAACAGCTATAAAATATTAATAAAAAAAAGCAGAAAATCTACTTTTCAAGGACGTTTACTATAATTATATATAGTTAACTAAACTATGAACAATTCAAAAATATAAAATCACTAAAATATAGATATACCTACATCATAAAATTGGATTAATGACTTCGTCACTCATCATTGGTTTCTGAATAACAATTCTAGCCACCTAGACATGTTTGTTTTAAAAACATATTTTTTCAATCGTATTTTTAGTTTGTAAATTAATTTGCTCTGTAAGAGTTACTATTATACGAGTATGTTATTAATACGATACTATTGTGGTAAGCAATACTATGTACTATATAGGGACGGTTGCGATTAAATTAAATAACGACTTTTGTAATCCATCATTACTGTAGTCAGTAAGAATATATATGTTAAATTGTTATTTTTAAATATTTTATTATTAATATATCAATGTGATAATAAACAATAAGTTAAATATCGAAAAATAAAATAATAATCGAAAATGTATTTTGACTAATAGACTTTTTTTACAATTATTAAATGTTTTTGTTTCTTATTCACATTTAAGCACATTTTTTAATTTTTAAAATACGTTTTACAAATTGCATTTTTGATTTACACATTTAAAATATTTGAAAGATCAATGTTTATTTTATATCATAACACTAGTCACATTGATAGGCCACAACTCGTAACATTTGATTCAACAGGTTGAATACAGTTAATTCATCAATCGTACATTAATATGTGTGATCAGACAATAGATGAGATCATCAGCTGGACAAATAGCAACAGGATCTGAGCTATTACGAAGAAATCGAGAAGGTTTGATTTCGTTCATCGAATCCACTTTATTCGTATTCGGATCCATATTAAATATATGCGGTTCAGTTCATTAGATTTTCTAATTTACAAACTTCTTTCAGGCTCCCGTTAAATATTTGTAGGTACACTGTAATTCTGAGTGATCTGTAAGGGTATGTACGATTTTGGCGTGTATAGTGTTGAAAGTAACGACTGCAGACTTCTCGTATGAGAATACAGGATTGCTTGGTTAACAATCTGGGTACTCAAGACAGTTCTGTGTGGATCTCATGACAGAATTGTCCCTTGTATGATATTAGCATCACAGTAATAGGATCCGATTAAGCTTCAATTTGACGGAAACAAGTCAGAGATGATGAAGCAACACATATCGCTTTTTTACACAGTATCTCTGTTTTTATGCCGTTTACTACCCTTCGGTGTACTGACAAACGAGCTCTCTGATGGTTTCCTAGAATGTATACAAGCGCCGCCGTTCAGACAATAGGCGAGATTACTTTGACGTGTATAAGCGAAATACACAAATAAAAATTATATACACTTTATAAACTAACTTTAAGCGTTTTTTATTAAACATGTTATTCGACGACGACGTTTTTCACGCCCACCACCGAAAAACCCTTTTTAGTCTGCCTTACATATTATTATAGCTGCAGGTAATAAAACATTATCCGAAGCAATGCTAATCATTAATAGTTGGCTCACAAAATATTTAAAAAATAATAATTTAACCTATTGATTTTTAAACGTACCATGGAGTTGCAAATATCGTGTTTGTATTTCATCGCAATAGTCTATAGTATTGTATACCACAGCAATACCTATAAAATAGATGTTTTTAAATATTTAAACAAGTGAAATTAAAGTGAAATCTTAACCCAGGTTCAAATATGAACTGAAATTATTATCTGTGAGACCATGAACTACTCTTTACGATTAAAATTAACAACGCTAAATGCGTGTATCAAAATAAAGGAATAGGTACAATCATATTCTAATGAATGGGAAGAATACATATAATTAGTGGTTCTAGCTAGGAGGGAAGGGTTAACGGATTATAACCCACCCGAAATGTCTTATTTGTAAGATAAATAATAATATTAAGACTTAGGTATAATGTTATACATCATGTCATTATCAAACAATTTTAACCTATAGCTCAAATTTTATATTTTAATTTATGTTTAATGAACTTATTAAAATTAAATAGTTGGTACTTAATTATGAGAGAAAATTGCAAATGTAAACCCCTCCCCTAAATATTTTTCTGCATATAATAGATAAATTTACATTTTAATCAACCTAGAATTTCAAAAATATATTATTGAATTCAATTTAGCGAAATCATTTTAAATTTTCTATTATAGAAGATTTCAATACTTCCTGTTGTATTGTGTTTATTTCAATATTCTTCTAGAATTGGTTTTGTGTAATAAAATCAATTGTTTAAGATGTTACCGACATAGAAGTACCTGTTTGTGTCCCAAGTCATAATTTTTCAATAAAACATTTATAAAATGTAAATATAAATTTTTTGTAGTTCATAACATTTACGCATTTATCATCATACGTTTAAAACAATACAAATTTCGTTGTAGAACATAATTTGAAAAATGTATAATTTTTCTATGTTAAAAATTAAGCCTAAATTTTATTGGGTGTATATGATTTTATAACTCCGATTAAGGAATTTAGTAGTTTGGAAGTAATCGTATTTTAAATACAACTTTAACTGTAGTTCTATTGGGAGGACAGCATTTTATATTTTTTAACTTTTAATTCTTCACAATTGGACGTCTACAAACAACATTTTGTCAATTAAGAATAATATTGGTTTTAAAAAGATCGTGTGGTAAGAAGTGTAGTAGTTAAATAGCAATAATATTTACTTTTAATATTAATTTTGGTTGGTTCATTTCAATAAGTTTATGTTTTTTAATAACTTTCATAACGCTTTTTTAATCTATAATTTACCTGTTGATTTTTTTTTAACATTATTATTGAAATTTTAACAAACTGTACCAAATTTTGCTAGTGCAATTCTATTATATAGTTGGTATACTTGCAAGTGTTATACGAATTGTAAACATGTTATCCTGTGTTAATTAATGAACTAAAACCATTATTTTATGGAATCTGTTTTATAAAATTAAGCATTACTGCTAAATACAACAAATAAAGATACACGACTTATAGTTGACGTTGAAATAACTGTTGATTTTATCGACCCTTAATTTAGATAATGTGAACACGAAACCGTTAATGAGCTAATCGAGTGATTACTACATTAGTAAAATTCCATTGAATGTTTTTTTTGACGGGTTATCGAAATTGAATTGAATTTAGAGTCGCATTTAGGAGGGGGGGGGGCAATGAGGACATTTGCCCCGGGCGGCCAAATATTGATCTATTTAGGGGGCGCCCGGGCAGTGCTGGTGTAATTTACTAATTTTGTAATATAAAATATAGGATTAAAAATTACAAAAGAATTAGACTATAATGATATTATTGAAGATTTTGCCAATCTAGAAAAGCAATCTAGAAAAATTATATTCATTGTACCTATTGTACTCATTTTTTGTAGATATATTTTTATTTTATTTTTTGTGTATAATAAAAGTTGTACCTATATTTGAATAATAGTTATTAAAACATAATAAATTAAGGTGAATAAAGAATTATAACTAAATGTATTAAGATAAATCAAAAAGGTAAATCAATTTTTTAGTGGGGATGGGGGCGTAAAAAAATGGTTGATCCAGGGCGCAAATATTGTAAATGCGCTGATTACTCCGCTAATTCTCATGCAGAGTTTTTCCTCTAGCACTCAGGTATATTTTATTTTCGTTTATATGCTAATAGAATAATTAATAATTAAACAAATTAGTAATTTTTATACTGCAAATACCTAGTAAAGTTATACCGTTTCACTTCAAATGTTATTAATTTGTACTAACTAATCATTTGTTTTCATTTTTTTTTTTTATTTAAAATCCTGTCTATGATTATCTATATTATTCAAGTACTTATTATTGTTTGGAACTATGAAAGTGTATTAATCATTTAAATAGTTTTCTTATACGTTATTGATTTTTCCCATAACAAATATAATTATAAATTTCACATACCTACATGTTTTAAGAACCTTTCTGTAAACAAAAAACATATTATTAGAATAAGCTGTAACTCACTCGAATGTTTTTCAAGTATACGAAATATATGGTCAGGCATTAAAAATGTTATAGATAATAGATGTTTATAGAGAAATTGAATAAGTACAAATAAGTAGAAAAAAAAAAACAATTTGTTGGAAATGAATAATTCCATGATGGACAAAAGTTTTAGAAAAGTACTATTATAGTTGGATGTGTATATTACCTACATGATTGTTGTAGTATCATATATATATATAAACCATAACTGTTATTTCCGATTTAAGAAAAGCTGAAAAATTATAAGAAATATTTTCACTGAACTTTTCTGTAGGGTTTTAATAAATAAATAAACAGGTTTTTTTAAATTTATTTTTATTTAAATTGTCTATTAAAAATGTTTACAAACGTTTTTAGATAAATATATCTTAAAGAAGGTCCAAATATAACTGTACCATTTTATTACTGTAGTTTTAGAAAAATAATAATTTCATTGTTAGTGAAAACTAAGTATCAAAACAAACGTTGTAGTTGAACTTCATTATAGCATATTTAATTTTGTTTAATAAATTTAAATGTTTATAGAGTTGAAATAGTTAATAATTTTTATTCTCTGTTTATTATTTTTTAATTATAATTTATACATGTATTTATTTGTATTATAATATGTATTAATGTACTTAGAAATGAATAGTTTGAATGAATAAAACAATTTTTTTTATAATACAAATAATATATAATATATAAGATTACTTACAATCGTATAAATTGTTTTTAAAATGTAATTGGATTGTAATTTTGCATAGGAAAATGGAGAACAATTTAGTTAAAAATATATTCTTACTATTCTTGATAATTAAAAACTATAATTATTAAAGTTAATATAAAAATTGAAGTAATAATTTTTTATAGGCCGAGAAGTTACCGTTTTATTGAACTATACTGTTAAATTACTTTTGGAAAATTGTGGCATCGTTATGCTTGCCAATTTTTTCATGTAACGTAACAATTTTTTCTTCATATTTGTCATAATAAAAAGTCACGATTTGAACGGGTGTGTTAAAATTACATTTAATTGGGTGCATACCCTTCATGACTGGGTAAACAGCAATTTTGTAAAGTCGGAAAAAAAACGTTTCGAGTTTTATAAAAATCCTAAATTAATTTTGGTCGCTTATTATGGTATAATATATAGTATAATCTCAATCATTATCGACTGGTAATATCTGTAACTTGTAAAATATTGAGATATTATTATTTTTTTTTTAGATTCTGAACGGAGTGATGGAATCTATTGGTTTTATAATAATGTGTGTTTTTTTTTATTTTTTATTTTTGTCAGACACACCTTTTTTGGCAGTAAAAATGCTTCGATTTGTTTAAACAGCAACTTTTCTGAAAGGAAAGTGAATGTAGATAGTATTTTGGCTAGTAAAAAATCCAACTATCAAAGTATTTTGACATATTTTGACTTATTTATAGACAATTTAAATTTTCGATTTCTTCTAAATTTTTCGTTTCAAAATAAAATATACTTATAACAATATTTGTAAATAACATTGTATTATATTCTAGACAAATATATCATCTCCGTTCAAAATCTTTTTTCGTATACAATGATACTTATCATTGAATTCAAATTTAACAAATCCATTATAATGACCTATCCTATGAAGAGTCGCACTTCACCCCCAAGTGTACAGCAGAGCGAGGCCCATCCGGTTCTTTTTAAATTCTGAACGGAGTGAAGAATGTATTCATTTTACAATGATGTGTGTTTTTTTTTTTTTTTTTTTTTGTGTCTGTCGACACGATTTGGGGCAGTAAAAATGCTTCGATTGCCTTATGTAGCAACTTTTCTGAAAGGAAAGTGAATGTAGTTGGTACTTTGGCTAGTCAAAAATCCAACTATCAAAGTATCAAAAGTAAAAAATTTCCAATATTTTTTAAATGCGACGGGAAAAAACAATAAAAAAATTTGGGAAAAACGGGAGTTTTTACGCAAAACCAGTTTTCGACATAATCAAATTTTTTATTTTGCTATAACTCAAAAACTAATCGATGTAAATACTTGAAATTTTCACCAAATGTTAAGATTAGCGTTCTCTATACACCATTAAATTTTCAAAGTATTTTGACTTTTATTAAGCTATTTATAGACAATTGAAATTTTAAATCTTTTTAAGTATTTTTTTTTAAATAACGATAAAATTTTTTTGGCTGCCCAGAAAATCTTGAAAATTTAATACAAGGTTTCTTATAAGTTGTTCCTTAACTGATAAAAAAAAATCTAAAATCGTAAGTCACAATTTTTTTTTATAAGTGCTCAAAGTTCCAATTTATACGAAATATGTAAAAATCACGATAATTTGCAAGTTATTTTGTAGATAAAAATTCATAAAATTTTTTCTGTTCATACTTAAGGTTCAAAATTTTAACACTAGGTTATCTATAAGCTACTCTTCAAAAATCTTTAAAAAAATTTCTACCGGAATTAGAGGAAAAAATTTTATGACTGTTTGAAATTTAAATATTTCCGAAATTGCATAAAATAGCGATTTATTCTCAAACGATTTTAAATATTTTTTATAATTCAAAAAGTATAAGTCGCAGATATTTGAAATCTCTACCAGCTGTTAAGATTGGTATTTTCTTTATGTCATATTTTTTTCAAAATATTATATTGATTTTTAAGCCACTTATAGGCATTTAAAATATTCGATTTTTTTACATTTTTTTTTTTTATAATCGGTGATAAAAAAAATTTGGCTCCTACAAAATATTTGAAAATTTAATAGAAGATTCCACAGAAGTAGTTCTTAATGTCATTCAAAAATTATTAAAATCCATAGGCACAATTTTTTTTTACAAGCGTTTGAACAGCGAATATTGACATAAAATTACTTGTAAAATATAATATAATGTAGAATGTTCTAGACTGACAAACTATATCGCTGTATGTAACTGCCAACCCATTCTAATTGAAAAATATATTTATCGTTTCAAAATAAAATATACTTTTTACAATGTTTATAAATAACAATGTATTATATCCTAGACAAACATATGAACTCCGTTCAGAATCGTTATTCGTATACAATGATATCTATCATTGCATTCAAATTTAACAAATCCATTATAATTATGACCTATCCTATAAGCGAGGTGCACTCCACCCCTAACTGTACAGCAGAGCGAGGCCCATCCGGTTCTTTTTTTATTATATAAATACATTGAACTTTAATTTCGTAATTTCTTACTAAACACTTTGTTTTATGATAACATCTAAATCTATATACATATATCATATATCTGTATGTGTGTTTGTGTGTGTGTGATATGTCTAATAATTTGAAACGTCCATACTACGGTTAGAGTATATTATGTAAAATAGATGTAGATGGCCATATACTCCGAGTACCTACCAATCTAAAGTTGCTCGGTCATCTGGATTCATAATCGTAATATGTCAAATAAATAAAAACTCTTTTTGTTTTTCAATACGTACTATCACTAGTTTGTTGATGTTTTCCTTTTAATGTCTAAAAATAAATAATAATTTGATCAAAAAAGTGGTAAATTTTAATTAGGAATTTAATCATTCAGCAAAGTGTATGTATATTTATTCAAATGTAATATTTATATGTATATCTTTGAGACTGTTGCGCAGTCTTTAGGTGAATAATTTTACAATGAGTCTCATATTTTCAGTTCAGCTACCTAAACATCGATCATATTAATTTGTTTGCATTAAAATAGCGCCATAGCTGGCCACATCATAAGTAAGGTATAATGGCCGAAGTGAGTTCTGATTCAATGTTGCTTTATTCGATGTATACACTCATACTTAAATGTTGCCTTATCCCCGACCCCATTGCTTATGTGTGTACCTACTTGTGAAGTATTTCATTATATCTTGAAATGTAATGATTTAATTTTGCACTTAAAGTTTACCGTGTTACATTTTTACCACAGTAACATTTATATACAGCCAATAACTTTTATATCCTCCATCGTTAAAAACCAAACTAAATTATAGTGTCATTTGTTAATGTCAAAGGTATTGGAATAATTTACAAACAATTTATACCGCTGACGTATACAGAATAAACTATTGCCTGAGATAAACGTTAAAAGCAAACACCAAATGAGAAAAACTAAAGCGGTTTTTATAATAAACTTTTGTTTAAAAATAAAGAGAAATAAATTCTGCTATTAACATATTAAAATATGTATAATATATGTAAGTTATTAACAAAACGGGCTATGTTCATTAAATGGTCAAGTTAATATATTTTATTATTATTATTTATTATTTTCCATAAAAAGATTTTTTTGCTGTCTTTTGATGTAACAAACTAATCGATAAAGAATATAATATAAGTAAGTACGTCATTCACTTGAATAGTTTTTAATAACAGTAATAAATAATAATAGAGTAATAAATATTAGTATCAAGTAATAATAGTATCGTTGGTTATTTAGTTACTTAGGTGAGGGTAACCGGTCAATTTTTTGGCGAATGGATATACTGGCGAACCGTTATATCGGCGAATGAATATATTGGCGTAACCACAAAACTTAACCGGAAATTTAAAAATTTAAATTCCATATTATATAATATAATATAATTATATAATAATATAACAAATATATAACTTTATAATGAAGACTTAATACAAACACGTAATATTTATAACATTTAATGTAACAAGATTCGAGGGCATATTATAAATGCATATTAGAAACGTGTGTTTCCATTATCCTGGATAACTGTAATATTTGTACTCTATGACTGATTTTGTGCTGTTTCATGATTATTTTTTATGAATGAAGTGAAATAGAAATACTTAGAATCTTTGTACTACTTACGACAAGTTCAAGGCCTTAGATAACGGAAGGAGAAGGTGAAAATAGTCGTTTGTTGTTTGTTTAAAAATTCAGAAAATGTCTGGTCAAAAAGTTGAGCATAGATAATATCAGTGTAGATAGCAAAAATTGTGAAAATTCCTAATCACTTTCGAATGTAAAGTGGATTACACACTAGGCGATTCGAACGCACGTCTCCGTGCGTTTCGAACGCTGCGATTTTAAGACGCGAACGCGCACTCCTTTACACATTAGACGTATTTCGATGCGTTTTTCGGCATTTTGAAATAGCACTGCGCTTTCACACTAGACTATATTCCATGTAGATTCTTCCTTCAATACCTCATTAATAAATAATTCGTTGTCAAACATACTTGACAATTTTTAAATACAAAGGTACAAATATGTAAATACTAAATACTTCGAACTTCGTAAACTACGTACTACAACTGTCGACTGTCGTAGACAAATTATGAATGAACGTAAATAAACGCAGGGCAATCGTAGCGTTTAAATCGTCCGTGTGTATTGAAACGCCGGAAATACATTGGAAAAATATCGATTAATTATAGCAGCAAATCATGACCGAACGCACAAAATTAAACATGAGCGTTTCGGTGCGTTTGAACGCAACCGAACGCGCGTCTCATTTACGTGTGTGAATAAACCCATATAAAAGTACATACACGTTTAATTTTGAGCCATTAATTGCAGCGTTCGAAACGCACGGAGACGTGCGTTCGAATCGCCTAGTGTATAATCCACTTAAAGTAGATAACACACTAGGCGATTCGAACGCGTGTTTCGAACGTCGCGATTTTAAGACGTGAACCCACGTTCCTTACACATTAGAAGCGTGTCGAAGCGTTCGTCAGTGTTTTAAAATCGCGCTGCTATTTCACACTGGACGGTTTTCCAAAAATGAAAAGCGCACCAAATGTTATTTGAACCATTCCATTATTTGTACTTTGTTGTAGGCTAAGTTAGTACTTTAGTTACCGTTCATCGTGTATGATTGCAGTTAATTTCGTATTTAACTTTTCGTTGTTTCCGTTTAATTTTTTTTTAATATGGAAATGTTAGACGATATAGAAGCTGCATGCATTATGTTTGCATTACATGAGGAACATGAAAGTAAAAAACAGAAAAATAAATATTATTCATTACAGTGACCCACTTATAATCTACTGTAAAGTAGAGCAACATCCACGTTTAATTACTTATGATTACTTATGATTTATAGTTATATAATCATATTTTAATATATAAATGTAGTTAAAAAGAAAAAAATGCTTACTTTTACTCATTTTGACGGTTTCTTCATAATTCTCAAAGTCATTGAAAATTTTTTTACCACCTTTGTCCAACTTACATGCTTTGACATTTTTGTCATGATATATTACTACAAACTACTAGATTGACGGCACAACTAATTATGAATGAACGTAAATAAACGCGGGTCGATCGCAACGTCCGAATCGCCCGTGTGTTATCAAAAATAGAAATGCATTGAAAATGCATTGGAAAAATATTGTTTAATTTTAGCTGAAGATCGCGATCGAACGTTCAAAATTAAACATGAATGTTTCGGCGCGTTCGAACGCCAACGAACGCGACCGAACGCGCGTCCCATTTACGTGTGTGAATAAGCCCATATAAAAGTATATGTTTAATTTTGGGCGATTAATCGCGACGTTCGAAACGCGCGGAGACGCGCGTTCGAATCGCCTAGCGTCTTATTCACTTAAGACTGCAAGAGCGTTCGATTGCGATGAAATAATGCACGATATTTCCTATCCATTTCCGATTTTCGATAATTTTGTTTTGATTATTAAGACGAACAATCAAAAAACACCAAATATATTTCAAAGAAAAACTATTATCTTATCGCCTTTTAGTAGTATTCAACATTTATAAAATAAAGAATTTGTAGGAATATTGAAATAATGCGTTGGAGGTTTACGAGTTTTGTCAAAACGATCGCATCAGATTTATTGACAAGAGATTTACTCGATGGAAAGAAAATACTTAGCTAAGAAAAAAATTCGTATGAGCGAACAGAATGCAATCGTTTTACGTCGATAATAATTATAAATACGTTATCTAGTTCAAGATATATAGTGTGTTATCGAACACAACGAACGGTTATCCAAATATCGGAAATTTAAAAATTTAAATTCCATGTTATGTAATAAAATATAATAATATAATAAATAATATATAAAAGTAAAAATGTAAAAGTCAATTTTGTATGCCAAACTTTTTAAGTATGGTATTATGTCTTGGTTTGAATAATTTTCCACCTTCGTTTTTACATTAAAATTGAAAATGTAGAAAAATGTGTAGAAAAATATGTACAATAAGCAAATAGGAAAAGTAATGGAGAATAGTTGTAGGTTAGGAATTCATTAACGTATTAAATAACAAACAAACTCTGTGTTACGTATATTTAAATATTTGTGTTTAATGTAATTTCGCCGATACATCTATTCGCCGATATACCCGTTCGCCGATGCATCCATTCGCCAATATAACCATTCGCCGAAAAAGTTTCGAAGAATTATTTTCGCCGAGATGTCCTAAAAACCTCACTACTGTTTTTGTACAGTGGGTCGAACTGTTCGAATCTCAAATCGAACTGAACTGAATCCTTGACGTTCGGCTCGGTTTGAAATTCGAACTCTATATGAAAAAATTAGAACCCAACTATCAAGCTATCAACTTGTAAATATATGTCAAACGGGATTTACTAGCCTCGAAAGTTCGAAGACCGAATATCGAATTGAAAAAACCAATTTTACAATTCTTCAAAATTAATTATTAAAAACTGTAAATATTTTTGTGTTATTAATAATGAATAAATATTGAGTATCACATACCAGTATTAATTTATATTTTTATCATTTTTATTCTAATGGTAAGACTGATAAAACTATTCCTCTTCCACGTTTGTTTCGCTAATAAAAACATATTAATATTCTTTATTTCTATGTATTGTGAATTTTTATATTATATACATATATATTTTTATATTATATACAGTCATAAACATTAAATTAAATATTTGGTTACATTCGGTTGATCTACACTTTAAGAACTACTACTTCAGTGTTAGCTGTTTCCTTTTTAAATTTATCGAAAAAAAGGTTATGTTCGGTTCGGTAAAAGATACATAGATTCGGTTAGGTTTGGGTTCGAAAAAATATTTTAAAGTCCGGTTCGATTTCAAAAACCAGGAATACATATTATAATTTGCGAAATTTACTGAAATATCTTATGATGTTCATGTGAACTAAACTGATTGGAAAATTCATAAAAATTATATTATTGAAAAGTGAACATTTGAAACCATGTATTGTAAATATCGTAGTTATAAATTTCAGTCATTTTCGGAAAATGTTTGTGAGATCCTAAATCGGATCTCGTGGCAGTCAAGTTGTTAATGATCAATGGTGGTCAAATTTCTTTAGACTTACAGTTTAAAAAATCAGTTAGATGTCTTATAATTATTAGTTTTTTATTTCTAACATTACCATTTTTTGACGAAATAAAATGTAATACATTTTTTTATTGTCTAAATTGTTATAACCATAAAAAGAGAAGAAGAAGTTTAACATTACTTTGGTTAGAGTCTAATTGTCTTCACTATATACATAAACTTTTTTTTTCTCAGATAATATACAAGTATATGCTAGACCGGCTCGTGATAAATGCCTAACGGTCCTACTGACGTTTTTACCTAAAACACAGAGCTTATATGATCCAGGTTATTTCCGGTTAACATGGGACTAATAAATCAGCTAGAGAATACAAAATCCTTCAGTTTCTATTTTAAATTTTAACATTTCTTTCTTTCTATATCTATCTCGTTAAATTGTAAAGCATTTTATAACATATTAAGAGGTTTAAAACTACAATAAAGTATCTTTGGCCTTTTTATATGTGGTCATTGGGTAAATTAAGTGATTTATTAGAAGGAAAACATTTTTTAAAAATATCATTTTTTTAATATTTAATAATTTTTCAAATGATTTATTAGTATTTTAATACAATACGGTATAAACCGTATATATAATTATTTATAATTATAAATATTATTATTCGAATATGGTAATTTTATAGGCACTACAAAACACTTAATAATATAGTGTTATTGTCTGTACAGATTCTGTCATTAAAAATTAAAGAAAATATATTGAAATGTTATGTCTTAAATGAATTATAAATCAATGTAATAAAATCATTTTCAACATTTTTTTGCTGTTCACGGTAATTGAACAAGATATAATAAAGAATTTAAAATTTTTCTTAATTAAAATGAGAAAAATTGAAAAATTAAATACATTTTAAACATGTTCGAAGTATGTACTAGGTGAGTATCTTTATAGTGAAGTCTCAATACAAACAAATTATATTTACAACATTTAATGTAACAAGATTCGAGGGCATATTATAAATGCATATTAGAAACATGTGTTTCCATTATTCTGGATAACTGTAATATTTGTACTCTATGACTGATTTTGTGCTGTTTCTTGATTATTTTTTATGAATGAAATAAAATAGAAATACTTAGAATTTTTGTACTACTTACGACAAGTAAAAGGTCTTAGATAACGGAAGGTAAAGGTGAAAATAGTCGTTTGTTTGTTTAAAAATTCAGAAAATGTCTGGTCAAAAAGTTGAGCATAGATAATATCAGTGTAGATAGCAAAAATTATGAAAATTCCTTATCACTATCGCATGTAAGACTGTAAGAGCATTCGATTGCAATGAAGTAATGCACGATATTTCCTATCCATTTCCGATTTTCGATAATTTTATTTTGATTATTAAGACGAACAATCAAGAAACACCAAATATATTTCAAAGAAAAACTATTACCTAGTATTCAACATTTATAAAATAAAGAATTTGTAGGAATATTGATATAATGCGTTGGAGGTTTACGAGTTTTGTCAAAACGATCACATCAGATTTATTGACAATAGATTTACTCGATGGAAAGAAAATACTTTACTAAGAAAAAAATTGGTACGAGCGAACAGAATGCAATCGTTTTACGTCGATAATAATTATAAATACGTTATCTAGTTCAAGTTATATAGTGTGTTATCGAACACAACGAACATTTATCCAATTTCCATGTTACCATTTGTGTCACTTGAACTCTGACTATACATTTTAATCGTATTTTTAATTTGTAAACAATAATTTAGTTATATTATTATCTATCTCGGATGTTATTTGTTTCCAAATAAATAATTACAATAAGCCGAGTAGTAATAACTTGAGTAATCAGTAATTCATTAATAATATCAGTAATTGATAATTATTAAATCCATTTGTTTTGTATTTTTTTCAATGCCTATAACCTCATTGCTGCTTAATTTTATAATTAACCGTAATTTATTTTTTAATAATCAATCCAAGTTTTTCTCGTTTCAACTATTTCAATTGTTCAGTGCACATAGGAAGTACTGTCGCAAGCTTTTGTGTGGCTCTAAGAAAATGCAATACAATTTCCTTACTCACAAATAAATCGAATTATTCTAATTTTACAAACTGTGGGCATCCGAATTTATTTTAAATACGAGGCCCTAGGCATCTTCTAAGTTGTGTGCCTACTATCGATGACACTGCATACAAGTATAAGTACAAGTTGGTGGACGCTTATCGTCGACCGTTGGAAACTTAGGAGTTGGTGTCATGATGAGAAATAATTAACATCATTGACCACAGTCAATGGCCACCCCATGCGCAAGACATACCATTCGCCTCACTTGTGCATCATCATGTTTTTTACCATTACCAGTAAAATCGACGATTGTATGGGCAATGCACTACCAAACGCCCTCTGGTCAAAACCAATCATAGCTGGATACTTTCTAGACACTGGGCACGGGTTAATACCGCCGTTTTTATGATAATACACCGAGAAATGGGTAGCTGCTATTACGATTGCAATTTTTTCCCTTATATAAAAGTAATAAAAATAATAATACAAACTATAACGAATAACCATAACCGTTTACCCTAATGCCACTACTATGATTACTAGATGGGACACCGTAAGACTATTACTAGTTGAGATTACTAGTTATACACATACGCGCACACGCATATGCGGCGTATACGTGCACATTATATAAACATATATGTATACGTGTGCATGTATACATATTATAGGAAATGTACCAACTTCGTCGTCATCATCGTCGTCTCTAGACACAGTAATATAATCACTATCGGCTTCCTACTGTGATATTACTATTTCTCACTATATGCTCGCAGTTCCCGTGGACATAACAACTTCAAAGATTATGCTCTCTCGGTATAATCTCATGGACATCGCGTGGTAGAAGAAAGAGGTGAGTGTGTGTGTGTGCTTTTCAACCTAGTGGAAAGGTACGATGTTGTCCTTTGTACATTAACTATGGAAGAGTAATAAAAGTTGTTGTCTTGGTTCAACCGACATTGGATCAGTAATATCAGTAATAGGCACAACAATAACGTTGAACTAGAAATTTAATATTACATATAATGTACGTTGGCGATTTTGATGTCATAGTGAAGCACATTGTATACGTTAATTGCTGTTGTTTCTATTAATGCTATCTTTTTATTTTTAAGTGATAAAATATTATGTGTTACGTAGTACAAAATACACATGAACATCTTATATTTTATATGTGTAAATTGTTATTAAATAGCATGTATAATACCAGAAAATTGGCCAAACAATTTGTTTTTAAACACTTTAACTTTACATATTATATGGGGTTTGGAACATTGTAATTATTGCTTCCGTGTCGATTATGTAAAGATAATAAGAGAAAAAAGGGTTGAAAGTTAAGGATACTATTTATTATTGTTTGTGCGTATCATTCGTCCATTTCTACATACTTGATAATTACTATGCTGTTGTCATTGTAGTGATTTAAGAGGGACCGGAAAGGGTAATATAGAAAGTTGTTGGCCACTGATACGGTTCATTTACCCCATACGGGTTTATTTTTGTATTTTTTTTTTTTTATCTTCTTATTTATCACCCGATACACACACCCAGTGATGTATGCGTTACCACCCATGTACAGAATCCCTTCGCAGCTATATGATAATACACTAATGGTGGTCGACAAAAGTTTAAATATATAAAAAAAAAAAACACAATCGTAGTGCAGAGAAAAAATTAAAATACATATATATGCATGTACACGCATAAAACTAGGGATGAAATAAAATAGAAATAAACGAGAGGTAGAATTATATATGTATTAAGACTGAAAACTATTGCCAACAGCGATCGTTGGTATGCAACGGAGGTGGGTAAATTATCGGCGGTGACGACCGGCTTTTACTAGTGCCACTCCTTCACGTCCGCCGACGAATGATAATAATTATTTAATGAACCGCGGCGATGGCAAAACTGCTGCGCTGCTCATCCGATCGGAAATACAGCAACAAACTCAGGGTGGCGAAAAACAAAACCAACCGGTAAGATAATAAATTATCTGTACCTTCAGACTACTTTTCTGTTTTCATACGCACTTTCTCCGTCGCCGCCACCCTCGCAACCATCCCAACGCACGTTTGTGGCAAATGGGTCGTTAAAAAAAACAAATTTTACACTCGAAATCTATCGGCGTAAAAATATACCCGTTGAAACTTCTGCTGCGTTTACCAAAGAAGAAGCTCCGTCTTGTTCCTTATGACCTAATCTGTAGCAGTGAGAAGGAAAGGAAAGAGGGACGAATAAATATAAAAACTGAACAGCGTATATTATAATTAATTATACACTGCGGAGCGGTCACGGCATTATATTGCACATATTGTATTGCAGTATAGATACCTACATTTTATTTACAATAAACCGTGTTCTTTTGGGCTTTCATTTATAACGTGTACACCGAACTCGAACGGACTGACATGCGCAACTCAAACGACAGTTAATAATCTTCTTATTTTCCCTTTTACTACTAACCCCCTTTCTCAAGTCCTCGTTATCATCCCTTAAGCATCACGACTAGTGATCGTGATATTCGCACCTCCAAAGACAATGCGCACGAATCAATCATACAAGTGGTAGCTGTGTTGAAATGGATGTACGTGTCCTTTCATTAAGAACAATACGAATCATTGAATAACTCGAAGGAACATAATTTTTCTGGTTCGTGTCGCATTCACGATTATTTAACGTACAAAGCTGCAAATTGGAGTACAGTCGGCTTATTACATTTCTTACGGAATCTGTATATTTTAACTTTCAATGAATAAAACTTGGAGCAACTACAGTGAAGAGCCAATAAATATTGATGGCGATCCATACATTCGTAGGCCTTGTTATTAAACCATCGTGGTTGTGACTGTGGGTTAGTGGTGGACGGAAGACAAAGTAATAGACAAAATAACGATAGTTGGGTTACAGTGAAGCATAATATACCAACATTGGCTATAGGCGATAAAAACAAAATCCGATCTAACGTGTACAAACATAGAGACGAGACAGGTGAAATAGGGGATGGTAAACGGGAGAAAACAAATAATAATATACCGACGCCGATGCTGCCACCACCGCCAACGCTGCGCACGGATAATAATCGACCGGTGGTTGCTGCAAGGCAAACAAATGCGGTACACAGGGAGGCAGAAGAAAAAAAAAAAAGAGGGAAAGAATTGTGTGCGTACCTCGGGCAAAATAGGTAATATCGTTCGTTGTTTGCGTGGCAGTTTTAGTTTAGCGTTGGGCAAGTAGGATTTAAAAAAGTACATTCTAAACGAAATGTTGTACATACCGAGTGATCATTTTACCAAAACAATACACCTGCAAGTTTTTTTACGATTTACTTTAAATAGAAGTCCACATCATATAAATATATCATTTTATAATCACGATCTAAAATAATAAACCATAATACATTTAAGAACGGTTAAAATGTATTCACTCAACTCCCTAATACATTAAAATATCATCAACTATGATTATTAAATGACTTTTTAGGTATATAATTTAAATCTTTAAAAGGGTATTTCTCTATAAATATGTTTATATAGCCTAATTTGTTTTATTATTGATAATAAATGTACCTATATTTCGCGTTATCAGTCACTCAATTCAGTTTTGATTCAAACTTTCAATTATTAAATGGTGTATAACATCTTAACAATATCAATATTTAATTTAGAATTAAATAACTGAATTTAAAAAAAGAACCGGATGGGCCTCGCTCTGCTGTACAGTTAGGGGTGGAGTGCACTTCGCTTATAGGATAGGTCATTATTATAATGGATTTGTTAAATTTGAATGCAATGATAGATATCATTGTATACGAATAACGGAGTAATATACGGAGTTCATATGTTTGTCTAGGATATAATACATTGTTATTTATAAACATTGTAAAAAGTATATTTTATTTTGAAACGATAAATATATTTTTCAATTAGGATGGGTTGGCAGTTGCATACAGCGATATAGTTTGTAGGTCTAGAACATTTTCCATTATATTATATTTTACTTGTAATTTTATGTCAATATTCGCTGTTCAAACGCTTATAAAAAGAAATTGTGCCTATGGATTTTAATAACTTTTGAATGACTTTAAGAACTACTTCTGTGGAATCTTCTATTAAATTTTCAAATATTTTGTACGAGCCAAATTTTTTTTATCACCGATTATAAAAAAAAAATGTAAAAAAAATCGAATATTTTAAATGCCTATAAGTGGCTTAAAAATCAATATAATATTTTGAAAAATATATGACATAAAGGAAATACCAATCTTAACAGCTGGTAGAAATTTCAAAAATCTGCGACTTATATTTTTTGAATTATAAAAAATATTTAAAATCGTTTGAGAATAAATCGCTATTTTATGCAATTTCGTAAATATTTAAATTTCAAACAGTCATAAATTTTTTTCCTCTAATTCCGGTAGAAATTTTTTTAAAGATTTTTGAAGAGTAGCTTAAAGATAACCTAATGTTAAAATTTTGAACCTGTATGAACAGAAAAAATTTTATGAATTTTTATCTACAAAATAACTTGCAAATTATCGTGATTTTTACATATTTCGTATAAAGTGGAACTTTGAGCACTTATAAAAAAAAAATTGTGACTTACGATTTTAGATTTTTTTTATCAGTTAAGGAACAACTTATAAGAAACCTTGTATTAAATTTTCAAGATTTTCTGGGCAGCCAAAAAAATGTTATCGTTATTTAAAAAAAAAATACTTAAAAAAATTGAAAATTTCAATTGTCTATAAATAGCTCAATAAAAGTCAAAATACTTTGAAAATTTAATGGTGTATAGAGAACGCTAATCTAAACACTTGGTGAAAATTTCAAGTATTTACATTGATTAGTTTTTGAGTTATAGCAAAATAAAAAATTTGATTATGTCGAAAACTGGTTCTGCGTAAAAACTCCCGTTTTTCCCAAATTTTTTTATGGGTTTTCCCGTCGCATTTAAGAAATATTGGAATTTTTTTACTTTTGACCCCCCAAAGTACCAAATAGATTCACTTTTCTTTCAGAAAAGTTGCTACATAAGGCAATCGAAGCATTTTTACTGCCCCAAATCGTGTCGACAGACACATAAAAAAAAAAAAAAAAAACACACATCATTGTAAAATCAATACATTCTTCACTCCGTTCAGAATCTAAAAAATAGATAAAAAAGGCATTTCGTTTGAGTGATAGATTTTTAAAATTGTATAAAAAATTGTTTGTTCTGTCCAATAATTAAATTATTATCATGGTAAAGTTGATTAATTCAGATTAAATAAATAATGTACCCATAAGAAAATGTTCAAAAACATTCGAATTGTAATTTTTATTAAAAAGTGACCGTTCATTATTCAATAGTATATGTGTGGTTATCATACATTTTTATTTTTCGTTTTACTTTTTTTCCTTTACAATTGTAGCAAATACACTTAATGACACGTCTACGCCTACATTTCAGCTAACAAAATTGATATTTAATATATATTGAAAATTAATATTATAATTGAACGGCAGTGAAGAATTAAATTAATTTGTCATTCAGCTTAAAAATGTCCATCTCAGTTTATGTTTCGTACTTTTGGAATATTATCCTTTTCTACCCAGCCGTCAATTGTTGAAGTAGAGGACAAGGAAAAATCGTTTATATAAAATGCAAAGTGACTTAAGTATTTTGAAATAATATTGTTTGATGGGACGTTCTATCAATTGTGTTCCGAGAATTCTGAGAATTATTAATACTTCCGAGGAAAAAATTAACAATTTCGTTAACAGTAACTAGCATAAGAATTTTTTCTGAGAACGGACGAACAAACAGACAAAACTGCTTAAGTATGAATTATAAATGTCACATATAATTCTGGAACACAATGTGTTGTTTAAAGTTCTTATGATTCGGTAACGTTCAAGGAAGATTTATAAATAATATAACTTTAAAGAGTTATAAATCTGTGTACAGATAATAACTTTGTCGATAAAATAAATAAAACAGTTTAAAAAATACAATTAAAATACTGTACAACTATGTTTAGTTATTTGAAGTGAACACTTAATAAATGTAACGTTCAAATAAGCTTTCGGATGTTAGTAATGAGGTAAATGGTTGTTGTCGCTGTTGCGGAAAAAGTGTGTATAATGGTAGGACGGAGGAAAACCAACAACTAATGAATGTGATGACAGCAACGGACTTTAAATCTCTATATATACTGCATTGTTCTAATGATTTTTAATACAAATAAAATTGTGTGTGTGTGTGTATGAATGTAATTTGTGTGCTTTTAATGACTTACACAATCAGATATTATAATTTTCGAGATATTATTAGAAAATATTAAGACTATAAAAATAATAACTTAATTAATAATAACTTACTATTGATGTAATAGTACTCGATTAACGTTGATGGTTACAATTATAAACGTTGCAACGTTCACAATGTCAAACAATATCTAGAGACATCAATGAGCATGGGGGGATGAAGAAGACACTCTCCTTTGGTTATTTTTTTGATCTATTACATTATATATACCTATATATTGTACACAGAGTGCTGTGAATACTTTCTTATTTTGATATCTCATATTTTGTTAATATAGTTAATCAAATTCTGTTTTTTTTTTCTATAACTCATACCACTAAAACTACATTAATTAATTTTTAAAAATAAATGTTTTAACAAAGGATTATTTTTCATTGACCCTTTTATAAAATGTAATGGTAGCTATTGTGCAGGGTCATTTTTCTGAACGGTTCAACAACTTGATTTCGTAAGTACCTACCTATCATATTTTTTAATATTTGTTGTAATCAACAGAAAAATATCGGGCGGGAGTTTGTACAGAAATTAATTCAACGACCAGTGCGAGTTCCATAACGAAATAATGGGTTCTTTTTTTTTCTGTAAATTATAAATATCAAAATTATGAAGTTAATGAAATTCAGAACTTCAACTGTCTGTTGGTATATTTCGTTAAATATTTTTCTTATTAACAAATAAATTGTTTTTAATGTAAAAGTACTGTTGGGTACAATATTATCAATTCATTAATAATTATATGTAGGTACACAACTATCCGTTTGTTGAAACTATTATTTTAAATTATCTGTGAATAATAAATTGTCAATATTTCTAAATATTCGTAGATTTATTTTATTTGAAACATTTATAGGTTGATTTGATATAAATTTTACATTTTATACTATGTTTTATTTGTTTAAAATGTAGCATAAATGTTTTGAGTTTATCTACAAAACACTAAACGTATTGTGTTTAATTATATTATACTATACTATATATAAGTAGAGGTTTGTTCGAGTGGTATTAATTACTCATATGAAATGGTAGTTTTGTGAAGCACACTAAACTTTAGGTACTTGCAATGTGAAAAGGATGTCAATGCGAACTTCGAACAGTATGAACTGCATCACAGGAACCCTTTTATTTCCCTCTTTTTTCCTACCACTAGATACACCATGTTTGACACATTTCGAGTGTCTTCTCAATTAATCTGAACTTAGTGACTATTTTTTTCATTGTACATGCATATATAATAAATACTCGCTCTGAGGAATCGCCAAAAAACACTATTTTTGTTTTGTCTGTCCCGTTGCGTGTTGGCCAAGCATTTGTTTTCATTTAGTGCTCCCCATGCCGCTACCGTTATTTACTTTGAGCTTCCTCTCTCTCTCTATCTGTCACTCTTTTTTTTTTTTTTTTTTAACAAGCGGTAATAAATAAAATAACGTACACCCCGGATATGGCCACTCTGCAGACCACTACTAGATTCTATAATAATAATAATAATAATAATAATAATGATAGTTCCTCCATAGCAAAAGTCGCGCTCTCTATCTCTTCCTCTCTCTCTCTCACTCTCTCTCTCTCTCTCTCTCTCTTTCTATCCTTGTACACTCACACACGTATATATTTATAAATGTGTAGTTCAGATGGTGGTTAGCGCAATGTTAGTTGATGAATATTTAGTGGTATATCTGTTGGACAGTAGTAGCTACTCCTACTACTATTAAATGGGGGTGGCTAAACGATAAATCTTTCTCACCAAGGCCGCCCGCAGCTTTTTTTTCTGTCTCTCACCCATTTTACCGGTCTGCACACGACCACCGAATACCGCACACATATAACAATAATAATACTCTATGGTGTGCGTTTGTATCCGTACACACGCAAACAATTCCCAAGAAACACTGCCGTGCGTAGAACTCTATATATCGTAGATAGATGAGTTCTGGGGTTGGTGAACTATATATAAAGACGTCAGTATTGGTAAATTATCATCATTGAACAACTTCCGCGTGCAAGTGGAGCCTACCGTAATCTAAACTATCAAATTGCCATCCACACCTTTCTATTTCTACTGTGCAGTTGGCGAACAAATTGTCGTTACGGGAATGAAATATGATGCCGAAGAGTTTAAACAATTTTTAATTTCAATAATAATAACCAACATAAAGTTTAGTCATTCACATACACCATAACTGGTACATTGCATCTAATTGTCCATACTGTTTAAATTACATTCAAAATCGTGATAATATTATGTGGTTGTATACCGTAAAAAAGAATTAATCAATGAACAATTTTCAGCCAGTAATTCAGCAGTATTTCAGCAGTAATCCAGTAATCAAATTGGGTAAATATTTTTATATATATTTCAAAGGAATATTTTATCATTTGCGTAGTTATGATTCAATTGATATTATAATTATTATAATTATTACAATTACTGTCCGTTTAACAACAACGTACTTTTAAAACGCAAAAATAAACTAAAATTCAATCTATCAATCAAATAAAATACATATTAATCTTAAAATTATAATTGGTATTGTATCTGTCGTAATATTGCTTTCTGGTTATAATGATTATGCTCACTTATTGAAACTAATATTATTTTAAGTATTATATACTAGGAGATAATTTAGTGTATTTAAGTTCCTATAAAACTAATATTTACGATGCAAACCATTGCAAACGTGTATGTTGTTAAATTTTGAGTCAGTAAATATTGAAAAATTTATAAGTTTTTACGTTAGTAAAATTATTAAATGTAAACCACCGAATATTAATAAGTAAAATATATATAAAATTAATTTTGTATTTATGTCAACACTTTATTTTAACGAATATTATTCATAAATATATTTCGTATGGCGTATCCGTATTATATGATATTTTTTTTTATAGTAATTGACCAAATAAAAACTTGTATATTATAAGGTTTATTTTTAGTAACTAAAAAATGATCACAGAATTATATTTTAAAATAACACACACCTAGCTTGTAAAAAAAACACAATAACTTTCGAGAAAGCCAATATTTTAAATTCATTTTTCGTATTCAAATTGATGGTTAAAATCAAAACATTAAAAAGTAATATTGACAATTTTTGGTTAGTAGCACATAGGGCTTAATTAAAAAACCTGTATTATATTACTTTTACAACAGCTTACCGACGCTTTAAACTTAGTTTTACGTTTATGTTTGATTTTATAATAACCGTCAAAGTGTCCATCCACATTTATTTAAATTTAACATTTTCATACATCGCAGTAGTTTCTGTTTAGAAGTATTAAAAGAAATATTTTTATGAAATTTATCTTAAACAGTATGCGAAGTTTAGATTATACATATTCAAATGTTCCATATGTAGCTCAACAGTGGTGTGGTGAAGAATATCCAGAGAAGTGGTCACTTCAACAAAATTTTAGGTGGGTTGTTATTAATATATTATACGTACATTGAATATAATATTAGATACTAAATGTATACTGAAAATAATATTAATCAACAAGATAATTTAATTAAATATAAATAAATATATTGTGAATACGTTTAAAATCAGCACATTACCATTGTCTCTAAATCATAAATTATTATACTATTTTTGTATGCTATATCACAGACTGTATAGTCTGTGGTTATTTTACTATAATTCATGGTCTAAACTCTAAAAGCAAAAATAATTAATAATATACTAATTAATGTACATGAGTACAACATACTGTCACAATATCTGATTATCTCAATAGTTTTAATTTGAGAATATCTATCTTAATATAGTTAATATAAATTGAAAATACTGAATAATATAAAAAGAGCAGACATTTAATTGATGTTTTAGATTCTGAACGGAGTGATGGAATCTATTGGTTTTACAATGATGTGTTTTTTTTTTATTTTTTTTTAATTTTTTTAAAATTAAAATTTTCGATTTTTCTAAATTTTTCGTTTCAAAATAAAATATACTTATTACAATATTTATAAATAACATTGCATTATATTCTAGACTAACATATCATCTCCGTTTAGAATCGTTTTTCGTATACAATGATACCTATCATTGAATTCAAATTTAACAAATCCATTATAATGACCTATCCTATGAAGAGTCGCACTTCACCCCCAAGTGTACAGCAGAGCGAGGCCTATCCGGTTCTTTTTTATTTTATTTTTTTTATTTTTATTTATTTTTATTTTTGTGTCTGACGACACCTTTTTTGGCAGTAAAAATGCTTCAATTTGCTTATGTCAGGGCATTTTTTAAGTATGTTTTCTGTGTCCAAATGACACCCAGTTAAGACTAGTTGGACACCCAGTAATGAAATAATTCGCCCACTGGGTGTCCTGACGTCCTGTATCTAAATGATACAGAAAAAATGTAATAGTTGTTTGTTGGTAATATTATTAATTATATATTTCAAAATTAATTTTTTTAAACTTCATTATCGGAAAATAAAAATGGTTTTCTTGCAAGGCAACACTGGTAGCCTTTAGGTCGTAATCATGATAAAGTAAATTTACTTGGCTTAATTTACATGGTGGTCGTAATCAGACTTTTCGGAGAGTGTCCGTAACACAGATATATAATATATATGTATATATATGAGTGTTCTTATTTGAAGTGATAAGTGATTACATCTTTTCTGTAATACTATTATCAGTATTATTTATCTAATGTGTTTTACTCAAGGTTTAAGATATATATATATATAGTATATCTTAAATCGTGGTTTTACTATCGTGAACCTGATTTGTCCACTTATAAGCATCGTGACTTCATCAGTAAATTTTTCAGAAAAAAAAACCATTTTAGCCATTAATGAAATATAATATGTATTTTTAAATATAATATATAAGAACAAAGTTTGTATTAATTTTATAATTTGTTGTTTTTTTTTAATTAATAAATGTTAGTTAATTTTTTTTTGAAAAGTGGACACCTAGTAAAATATCACTAAAAAATGCCCTGGCTTATGTAGCAACTTTTCTGAAAGGAAAGTGAATCTAGTTGGTACTTTGGGAGGTCAAAAGTAAAAAATTTTCAATATTTTTTAAATGCGACGTGAAAAACCCTAAAAAAATAAAAGAAAAACGGGAGTTTTTACGCAAAACCAGTTTTCGACAAAATCAAATATTTTATTAAAAAATCTAAAATCGTAAGTCACAATTTTTTTTTATAAGTGCTCAAAGTTCCAATTTATACGAAATATGTAAAAATTGCGAAAATTTGCAAGTTATTTTGTAGATAAAAATTCATAAAATTTTTTCTGTTCATACTTAGGTTCAAAATGTCAACACTAAGTTATCTATAAGCTACTCTACAAAAATCTTTAAAAAAAAATTCTACTAGACTTAGAGGAAAACATTTTATGACTATTTGAAATTTAAATATTTACGAAATTGCATAAAATAGCAATTTATTCTCAAACGATTTTAAATATTTGTTATAATTCAAAAAGTATAAGTCGCAGATTTTTGAAATTTCTACCAGCTGTTAAGATTGGTATTTCCTTTATGTCATATTTTTTCAAAATATAATATTTTTTTTTTATAATCGGTGATAAAAAAAATTTGACTCCTACAAAATACTTGAAAATTTAATAGAAGATTCCACAGAAGTAGTTCTTATTGTCATTCAAAAATTATTAAAATCCATATGCACAATTTTTTTTTATAAGCGTTTGAACAGCGAATATTGACATAAAATTACATGTAAAATATAATATAATGTATAATATTCAAGACTGACCAATGATATCGGTTATTTTAAAATGCTCTAACTCAAAAATGAAAAACCGCAACAACTTGAAATTTTCCCCAAATCTTTATATTGACGTTTTCTATACATGGTTAAGATTTCAAAGTATTTTGACATATTTTGACTTATTTATAGACAGTTTAAATTTTCGATTTTTGTAAAATTTTCGTTTAAAAATAAATTATACTTATTACAATATTTATAAATAACATTATATTATATTCTAGACAAACATATCATCTCCGTTCAGAATCGTTTTTCGTATACAATGATACCTATCATTGAATTCAAATTTAACAAATCCATTATAATGACCTATCCTATGAAGAGACGCACTTCACCTCCAAGTGTACAGCAGAGCGAGGCCCATCCGGTTCTTTTTTTTATTCTTATTGACTATATTATTATGCATTATTATGTGCATTAAGCCTCGATATTTTAGCGTGTAGCGATTAATTTTTTTTTAGAATGTTTAATAAAATATGGATAGGTGAGTAGACTAAAATCATTACTCCTTGTATTAAAATAACTTGCATCACTATTGTTGCTCAAGAGTAATTATTATTTGATCAAAGAACATGATGATGAATACAAAATGTATAAATAATTATATGTAGGTATGATAGTTACGATAACAAATCTATTTGGAAGCAATAAGACAAAAAAAAAAAAAAAAAAATGGAAATTGTCAAAGATAAATATTATATTATTGATTTTACATTTAAATGAATAAAATAATAATAATTTTATCAACTCCATACATGCAACAAGTGTTTTATTATTTTTAATTAAATCTTATCCTAACAAAAAATATTTTGTATTATTCATGGTCTATTCAGTATATTTTTTAAATTTTGTATGAGGTAGACGCACTTGCATTAAATGGTAAAAATATTAAATTTGTAATATTTATAAACCACAAAGCAGTAACAACAATTATTTGGCGCAGAATGATATCAAACCGTATACGCCTATCTCTTAATCTAGTCCTCCTCGAGCTTTGATGAATTATTTACTATTGTTTTCTACATTACTTATTACAGCCACATGGTTGGTCAAATTTAATTAAAGCTTAAGATTTTTAATCTCCACGCAGTGATTTAGTAACACATAAGCTGTCTGTGATAGAAAAATATTCATACATTTTTATTTTCAAATAAATTACGTTTTTTATAAGACAGTATATCTAACACAACTTATTGATCCATTGACCATATTCAAAAAAATTAAATGATAGTTTAAATATAATATAGAAATGACATACATTGAAATCTCTAAATACCGATCATTTTTGGTCGTTGAAATTTTTTCCACTATTCAGAAGTGTATGTTTTTTATAGGGAGCATTAATTTAATTTAATTGATTAATGAAAGTATCTTAAAATCCGAAATGTATAAAAAAAATCAGTTACTTTAATTTGTTTAATAGCTTGAGACGCAGCTATTACGTATATTACGACATTTTGTAATTCGACTTCACAACTTTCGTCGACATGATATTTCAACGACTGGAGGGACAATATAAGATACAATTACAGTATAATTGTTTAAACTTGTAATAGTTATAAAAGATACCTTATTAATGTATACTTTTATTAAAATATCCTACAATTATTCTAAATTTACGATAAAATTATCAATATTAATTTCCATTAAAGTGTCCGTTGTTTAGTGTATCCTGTGATTAGAAATTTTCTTATGTATAAATGTGGAAACGTCCTCGTTTCCGGAAAAACCGTTTGCTGTTTAAAGGTATCCACTATTAAGAGTTTTTAAAGTTGCTTCGAACAAAAAAAGTCATAAACATACATTATTAAATGCTTCTTGTGTCAATACATATGTGTACCTCTATCAAAATAAAAAATTTTTAGTTAAAACTAAAGGTATTAGCACAAAATAATGCAATACACCAGTTAATGACTACGTATACCTTAATACATTTGTTATTCTAAAGTTTTCTTAAACATATTATAGTATTTAGAAATTAATTGAAGTTATATATCGACACTAATGTTATATGATATTAAAATCAAAAAATTAATACATTCAGAAAACCAATTAATCATAGAAATAAATTATGACAAAAACGTTTGCTGAAATGTTATAAAAATTGCATAAATAATGACTTATAATATACAATATAATGGTTCCAAAATATAATTATATGTATATAATATAAAGCAGTAACAGTTAAATTTTTCAAACACATATTTAACATACATAACAAACTGTTTTGTGCAAAGATCGCACGATCACGATTTGATATTGAACTTTTTTGGACGAGCACTTTCAATTTCAGTTACGAAACAAATAACTGGTTAATTGCATTATACATGAACAGAGACTGTATTGAATCTCTTAACTAGTATTGCTATATCGATAATGGATAAGAAAAGATAATAATCATAAACAATCACTAAATTTATTATAAATCTAATACAGTCATGTGTAAACATGATTAATTTGTTTTAGAAAGATTTAACAATTTATTCATTATTTAAAAAGTTTAATATCATCAGACTATAGTATATTCGCTCCGAAATGTCTGATTTCTTTTTATGGAAAACTTACCGGAAAATGACATATTTTGATAATTTAGTAGTACCCTGTATAACTTACGAATTAGTTTTCAGAAGTGGAAAATAAATTAAACTTACTGATGTACGTTTATAATAGGTATATAATTCTCATCGGAGAAAATAGTGATGTGATAAACATGAGCAATTTTTAATTAATGGTTATATAATTACAATTTGACAAGCTCAGTCGTTTTTAAAATGAAATGATTTTCCCTGAATTGTAATATCACAAAAAAAAATCTAATCACACGTGTATGTGTGTTATTGTAGATTGGTATTACATTTATAATACAAATAATAAGATTGTGAACGTAGTAATTGTTATCACTAAAACGGTATTCACCAAAAGATGCGTTTGTAACGATTTTCAAGACTGACAATGATAATAATCATGAATTTTTTTCACTTTTAAAAATGTGATCAGAGTGCCTTTACTAGCAAAGTTTTAACTCTTGCTTCTTGCCAAGTCAAGGGTTAATAATATTCGTATTTAAAAGTTAAAATTACGCTTTTCTAATAGTTGTGTGTATGTGAGTTTTAACAAACTTGTACACTAATAAATTAGCAAATAATCTCATCTTTATTGCACGTTTATAACGTCATCATACCTCAAGGCATAACTATCCTATAGTTGGTCTTGCGAATATTTTTTATCCTCAAGGCTGGAAATAAATTATATAACGAACAATAACGGTTTATAGAACTAATATTTGGTTCCAGTTGTTATTTTGATAACTTCACAATGTTTTGTTAATGAGTATATTGTTCCGAGACTTGTTCCAGATCAAAGCAGAAAAATGAATAAAAGATAATGTTTTTAATCTTTGGATCATCAAATAACGCACTATCTTCGGTCTCTTTTTAATTTATAATTGCTAAAATGTTTGTTTAAAAATGTAATTATATTAGGTATGTACATTGTACATCTGGTCTTTATCAATAATAAATTGTTCAAATGTTGTGCGTTTATATAACAAGTACATTCCGTGAACAAAATAATATTATCAGACAAGTAAATATAGGTTTTATTTCTATCTTGTTCATTTTTTGAAACTGATTTAATTACTTTAATTATTTTATTTAATACGTGATATTTTTAATTGAAGGTTGAGGATATCCACTAAATAATTAATCAGAGTAGCCAACCTACAATAGGGTTACCATATTTTATTTGACGAAAACCGGGACAATTTTTTTTATTCATTTATTTTCGTTGACATAACTTTTTATTGGTTTTTTAACTATACAGATTTAATTATTACAAAAATATATTTATATATTATTTACTGCTGCGACGTCCCCCTCCGGGATAGAAAGTTTGTAATGAACATTGATTATAGTATGATTATTCTACGTTACAATACTACACTACTGTGATTAGCTTATTACAACTGACAAAATATTAAATAATGGTCGATTTCTTTAGCGATAACAACAATTATCACGTGGAAACGGAAATATGAAAAACGTATTCGACAAAAATAATAGTCATTTAGTCGGGAGAATAATTAAAAACAGATTTCGTCAAGCAATTATTCAACATTTTATCATGACATTAATATTATGGTTTTTCGTACTAGAGTTTAATTAAGTATAAAAATACATTATTAAAGAATCATTCCGGAATATTAGGATATTAGCTTTCTCGAAACAAACCCAACCGGGACCCCTTGTAATCTAAATATCCAATGCAATTTTTTTCTGAGTTGATAATTTGATATTTAACTTTATTGTATCAGAAATGTGATTGAAGTAAGCAAAATATTTGTAAAATATGATAAGCTATTATTCTTGAACATATTATATACGTGTACATTATACAGTGTATACATCATTTACGTGTTCAAACGTGAATTTATACAGAACTTTTTCAATTTAAATTTTACTTATTATTTTACTTTAATTACAATGAGATAAAAATTAAATTTTTAATAAATTGTATGAAAAAAAAATGAATTCTTTCAATGTTATCCTGAAGGTGGATATTTTAAAATCATTATTGTAAGAATAATGATAAACTTATACCATTTAGTTTAATATTTTAAAACAATAAATATCATAATTTAATTATTTGGAATACAATAATTAGCATGTTTTTATTGAAAAGTTGATTCTGCTTCTGAATTAACAAGAATCTCAGTACTACTATAACATCTTTAAAATATTTCATTTTACCCGAGTTATCCGAAGTGACGTACTATCCAAATTGGCTGCTTGTAACCTGAGGATTAAATATCGACGGGTACTCGATTAATCGTGAAAAATAATGTGCTACATTATAACTATTGGATTTTTATCAAAAATAAAGAATATATTCTCAGTTTTTTATAAAAATGAAATGCTGATTTGTTAAAAAATAAATATATTTTATAGATCAGTTAACTATGGTATCTGGTTTCTCTACACCAAAAATTAAGTGCTATTCATAAGTGTTGGTTGTCACATCCATAAATGATATTATGTTTCACGCTTCAATTTTGGAAACAAATTAATTTTACTAATAATTTACTTTAATAATCAATAATAATTTTACAAACACTATGAATATTTTTTATCATTATCAAAAATATTTTTAAGCAAGTTAACAGTATTTAACAGGCAATACAGTCAATTATTGATTATCTTTATAAATATAGCAACTGGAGGATTTAAACAGTGAAATATTCAATTTTTAAAATTAAGTTTTTTGTTATTCAACACGTTTCTTATTACTGGAATAAATTGTAATTATTGGGTTTTAATAAGATTATATATGTATATACAATCTGTAGATTGTTATTTATACTATGAATTAAGTTATTCAATGCTCTTGTATAATAATTACATGTAATTTAATTTTTATAAATGAAATCTAAAATAATCGAAGTTATTAATACTACTTAATTGTTAAAAATTGCTATTGGGCCATTGCCAAAAATAATAATTAATTGACCAGATAACACACAAATATTATCATAAGTTTGACATACGTCAACTGTTCCTTTAAATTTTTATTTAGTTGTACAATTTTTTTTTTTTTTTTGTGAAATTGTTTTTTAATTTAATATAACAGAATATTATATAGTTTATGTACAAAAATATTATTCAAGTTATTCGTAATTACTGTAATGATTGTAGTTTATGGATAGATTGAGACGGTCTATATTATTGTATAATGATATGTTTGTAATTATAATACATTACGTTTATATTTTCGACATAAATATCTATAGAGTTTACTATACTGTAACAACACTTTGATTGCTAGTTTGACTTTAATTTGTAATTAATTGTTATTATTCAAAAGTATATAAGCTTTTGTGGCGGGTCAATAAATAAATACTACTCGTGGTATCCGGTCAAACGATCGCCCCGTGGCATAGAAGCGGTTTCCGGTGACACGAAAAAGCTTCGTTGATGATTATCTTTGCACGGTATTGTCTTGGAAAATAATACGTAGAATAAAAAACAAATTAATTATTAAGTTCTGTAATTGTTGACAAACATGATTAATATTAATAGCCTGAAATGATTAATCATTCATAGTTGTTTTGATACTTACACAATTTGTCGATTCATATCAACTTGTTTATGTTTCCTGACATATATAAGCATAGATAGGTATTTATGAATACGTCTGAATACCTAGAAGAGTTCACATAGAAAGTTTGAGAATTAAACTTGTTTCACAGATAGGGCTTAAATTGGGAGGGGCGTATAAGAGGACTCAGTCTCCCTACCAGTCACAGGGCTTATAAAGCGTTCCCTTTAATATTTCTTCAAAAAGTTTACTGAAAAGCTCAACCGTTTGTTAAAAATACGCAACACAACAATTGAAAAATTAGCTTTGCAATTGAGTTAATACCACTATGCCACTATGTATAAAACAGTGTTCTAGAAAAAAATAACAAATACACATACTTTAACTTATTTTAAATATTAATTATAAATTATATACTTATGTATACGGTTTTTAATTTTTTTAATTTAATTTTATTAAAATATATTTATAATCTGTTATTTAAAACAATAAATTAGTAATTTACAAGTTTGTATATTTTTTGCAGCACATGAATTGTATGTAGAGGAAATTGTTCACTAACAATATCTTGTATTATATATATACAGTGGCGTAGTTACGGGGAGGGTGCAAGGGGTTTTCACCCGCCCCAGATTTTTTTTTATGTATTTAATGTACTCGTACTTACCTACACATTATAATAAAATTATATTTTAATTTTACTATGATTCAGTATATAATAAAAATTGAGTAACAAAGTAATTTTCATTAAAAATGAGATATAATAATAATACCATTATAAATTTAATATTATTAAATAGGAATTCGTATTAAGATTATAGACCTGCAAGGGTCGATCCGGCCTGTAATGATATTGGACCGGGTCGGGCTGTAAAATAAAATAAAGGGTTGGACTGGGCTTTTTAAGTCTTGAAATTTTATTCCGGACCGGACCTGGGCTTTTTTTCGTAAAATTTTACGGGCTGGGCTGGACTTGACTTCGAATATTAAATCAAGGGTTGGCGGGCTATTTTAAGGATTTTTCTTCAACGATAATTAAAAATGATAATTATAAAACCAATACTGGTACAATTAGGTACAATCATATAATAATAAATATATAATATAATGATATCTTGATTCGTGGATATAATAATGCTATTTCTTCTTCTTCTTCTTCTTTTGCTTCGCCTTTCTCCCAACTATTTGGAGTCGGCCACCCTTGTCCTACACCTCCACTTTACTCGGTCAATCACATCTCCTTTGCACACACCGACAGCCCTCATGTCATTCTCCAAAGTCTCCAACCATCGTTTTTTTGGTCTTCCTCTTCCTCTTTTCCCTTCAACGTCCATCTTCATTACCACTCTTACTGCATTCGTTTCCTCTCGCCTCATCACATGCCCAAACCATCTCAGCCTATTTTCTCTCATCTTGTCCACAATTAGCGCTATAATATACTATAATATATATGTCAATACAAAATAAAACAACTCACTACTAAAATCATATTAAGGTATCTGCGGCATTATTATTATAAGATAAAATAAAAACGGTAATTTGGAATATTTATAGAAAATTTGTTGCGTTTGGCTAAACAATACAAAAAAAAAAATGTTGGACTGGACCGGGCCGGGCTTAAGAAAAAATGGGTCAGGCCGGGCCTGGGCTTTTTTTTTCACAATATAGTTTGGACCAGGCCGAACCGGGCTTAAGGATAAAATTGATGGATCAGATCGAGCCGAAAATATATGGCCCTTGCAGGTCTATAATTAAAATATCCTAAGAACGTCGAAAATAAAGGTCTTAACCCCCCCAGAAAAAAAATGTATCTACGCCACTGTATATATATATATATATACCTATTTATAATTAACTATCTTATAATTGTATGGGAATATATGGAACGCTGAGAATGATACATGGATTAGAGACTCCCCCTATCCTTTTTTACCACTTTAAACTCTGTTCACATGTCTGTGCGTTTTTATACAAACACTAAATCGAATTCGAATTACATATTTATGAATGAATTCAATGCACTTTTTAGTAAGTAAGCCTAGCTATTAGTACCTATACATGAATAACATTTCATTAAAAAAAAAAAATAAAATCTAAAAACCCATGTAGTAATATAATTTATTTATTATTATTATATATATAAAATTTTAAAATGCTAATTAATGCGTCAACTATACATTAGATTATTATGATACCTCATAGCTAATAATATATTTATTTCGTATCATCCATGTATTACTACTATCCATTAGTTATCATTAGGTAATCATTACCGAAGTATATGTTATAATATCGATATAAAAAAAAAATTCAATTATATTTATTTATGACTAAAATATTCGATGAAAACCCGTAAATAAACTAGTAATAATCGTAGTTGTCATTCAAGACTTCAAACGTTTTTTATAAAATGTATCAAAAGAGTTTTGTTACGACAGTATTGTAGTGGAATTATATAAACGATAGTTTATTTTTGTTTATTATAACATAGTACGAATTCAACGCTTAAAATATTAAAACAATAATGATGTACCTAATGATTTAAAGTTAAAGTTTGATGGTAATATGAATTTATTTTTCCATCAGTTTTGTAAGTACACAATAGAATATCGAAAATTCGAAAACAAAACGATTTAATTTATTGTCATATCGTTTAATTTCCACAATATTTGTATCGTTGAAATTCGATCTGTTTTAATTGCTATAAACAAGTATAATCGTATTGAAAATATCACTGTTTAAATGAAAATTATGTTGATACATATAAATAATTTAAGTACCTAGCGCGTATTAATTATTATCACATTTACATAATACAAAATAAGATTGATTTTTGTTATAGGGCAACAATTTTTCTGGTGATTCATTATTAAATAAGGGATTTATAAAACATGATAATGATATGTATGATAATCAAATAGCATGTATGATAAACAAATTGCTGTGGATTTCGCATTGGTTCTAGAAACGAGTGATATTAAATAATTATGAAATAATATAATAATATTTTTTTTATTGTAGAACATAAAATATGTTGTATTCGCAAAGCCTCTATATACTGAGCCAATATAATATTTTATCGTTGTAAAAATAATGCGATTCGATGTACGTGAAAAATTGCGAACAACATTTTAAAAACATACCTGTGTATGATGGTGCAGTTAGACAGAAAAAAAACATATGCGACAGTAACAAAATAGTATTTACAGGGAGTACTGTTTTCTCTTTGAACCGCTTGAAAGTCAGTGATTCTATAAGAAGTTTATTGTTGGGGTGTAATTGTGATAATTATGATTCCAGGCTTTATAAAAGTATTACGTATACAACACGTATTGTGCTCTGTACGGTGTTCAATAAAATTATATTTATATATTACCCGTGTGGTTCGGCCCATGTATTTGTTTAGAAGAGGGTATTAGTGAATCAAAAGAAAAAAAAAATGAAATGATATTGTGTTAGAACATGAGTATCGATATCACTTGCTAAGAACTATTGAATTGAAGTGAGGACGGTGAGGTTTCGAGAAAACCTCTGTGAGCCAAACGGAATGTTTGTGTTCCTACAGGGTTAATTCAACGTTTCGGTGGCAGGTTTCATATTTCACAGTGTACAAATTATAATTAATCAGTTCCGCAGGCTTCATGACGTATAGCTTATCATAATATCGAGTGTGTGATAGTTTCTAGTGACGTATTTAAGATATATTCGTAAAAGGACGGATAGAAATACACGAATATCTCAGTTGATCAATTGTCATCGGTTAACGTTTAGATACTAAAAATAATGTTATCAACACTTATAATAGTAATCGTAAAGCGAAATATTAATGTTTACTCCCCACTCGACTTTAAAATTATAAACATTTTGATGAAAAAAGGGATTACAACTTGATATTACAGTACCTACTTGATGAAAATAAAGCTTTCCCAAAACGGTGCTTATCCTAATTCATAAGTAGGATTCAGATTTGAAGGCAATATAATCAATAAAAAAACATTTAAGATATGAAAAAAGGCCAAAAAACTTATTTAATGTATATAAAAAAAGCAATTACATAATTTATTAAAATATTAGAGTTCAAATGATTTAACTAGTTGATATAAAAAAGAAAAATTAACTATTATGTATTTCTTAGATAAACTGTTTTCCAGTATAACGTTGACGATTTGAACTCAAAATATTTTTGTACATTGAGAACGATCTTTCTACGTCTACCAAAGTTATTGAAGCGTATTTTATAAATATATAATTGTCTAATTAATATTATTTTTTAATAAATCGTCATCGTTTTTTGTTTTTCCAATTAATACTTCGTTGATTTTTTTGATTTTATCCCATAAATTTACTAGCCGTAGCAATTACTTTGTTGATATTGCTGACAATAAATCCCATTAAATGACAATAAATCCCATTAAAACTAATTTTAAACACAATATCGATAATGCTTCATTTTCACAAAGTTTTGTTGATTTGATCCAATGATATGTAATAGAAAACTATCGGGTCAATTGAAATTAAGTACACACAAATTAAAAAAGAGGAAAAAGCAAAATTGACAAAAAAAAATCTCTACTTATTATCTTAAAAATTAAATGAAATACATTTTAATTTAAAATAATTTTTCTATTTTTATCCAAAAAAAGTAGTAAAACATTTGCCTTCATATCCGAACTATATTCAAAAGCAATTAAAATTTTAAGATATGAGTTGTTAAATAATGTCCTATCTGTGATTTAGTTATAATTATTCGACAAAAATACTCTAAGAGCGGAAATGATTTCACTCGGTTTAATATGTAGCATAACATCGGTACACAATTCAGTAATTTAAGTAAAATCTTCTAGCGATGTATCTATGCCATTTATTGTACTTGCAACGTCTCATAGTGATCGACGTATTATTCATAGTGGCATTTACATTTTTTTTTCTCACCGATTTAATAATTTGAATGATCACTTACTGTTCTTGTGTATTGTTTCGATTTCGATTCACAGTACAGGTATATGATCCCGTAAATTTTCCTTGTTTAGTTTGTACATCACCGTTCAAATGCGCCATATATTATTGTTCCCATTTCCCTCTACTGGTTATTTCAATTACTTTGGCTTACCTTATGCAATTATTGTTAAAATTAAATCAAACATCCCCGCGTTACTATAATCACTGCTCACATTAAGCATGACCCTTTGTAAATATTATTTATATATCTAAACGCAGCTTTCGAATAAATTTTTAATACAGTCATGTAAACTTTAAAGAAAAAATAATATTTTGATAAAATTGGCGCCGCTTGTATCCGTCTAACAAATGGGTTGAATATACTGGTTCTTATATAACGTACGTACGTAGGTAACTTTTTGGACCTTTTTTTAAATGTTATTTACTAATTTGTGAGACCATTATGGGCGTATTATAACTTTTTATTATCTTTACAGGATAAAATGTATGCACTATACAGATGCGCTTAGATTATATAACTATAACCTTGAATTTATTTTTGTTTAAATTAAAAAACGAATTTAAAAAAAATATTTTTCCTGGTAGATACAATGAAAAGTGTAATAAATATTGCTGAAATTTAAAATTATTATCATTGAAAATAATGCTAATGGATCTAATTAATTTCATAATAATCCACTTATGAATCTCTTCAAGCCATTAATATAATTTTTAGCCAGCCAACAATATGTATTGGACACATGTAGCGTTCATTTTTATAAATTTCATTATTATTGCGATGTTTTACTACGTAAAATGTCAAATTTAATTATGAACCAACTAATATTATTAGTGACGTCAGATTTTGAACCCTGTTATAATGTATTTTATGCATATAGAACACCGTCATTTTATTTTCGGCTTTTTGGTATTACATAATTTGACATTGAAATTTGTAAACACACACACCCATATATATAGGTTTGTATCTTTTAGAAAATAAACGACTAAAGTAAAATTAATTTAATAGAGTCTTGGTTGCTTGTTTAAAATATTATCACGAGAGATCAACATTTTTAGTTTGTTTTAGATTATCGATTCCTATGT